>JARQOC010000004.1:612539891-612804891 GCA_033576535.1 Allobates femoralis | reverse complement strand
TCTATAACTATCTATCTATCTTATCTATTCTATCTATCTATCTATCTATCTATCTATTCTATCTATCTATCTATCTATCTATCTTCTATCTTCATCTATCTATATCTCTATCTATTTATCTATCTATCTATCTATCTATCTATCTATCTATCTATCTATTCTATCTATCATCTATTTTCTATCTATCTATCTATCTATCTATTATCTATCTATCTTATCTATCTATCTTATTCTATATCTTTATCTATTTCTATCTATCTTATCTCTATCTATCTATTATCTATCTATCTATCTATCTATCTATCTATCTATTATCTATTTCTATCTATCTATCTATCTCTATTCTATCTTTATTATCTATCTATTACTATCTTATCTATCTCTATCTATTATCTATCTATCTATCTATTCTATCTATTCTATCTATTCTATCTTATCTATTATCTATCTATCTATCTATCTCTATCTATCTTATCTATCTTATCTATCTATCTATTTATCTATCTATCTATCTATCTCTATATTTATCTATCTATCTATCTATTTATCTATCTATCTATTTATCTATCTATCTTATCTATTATCTATCTATCTATCTATCTTATCTATCTATATCTATCTATCTTATCTATCTATCTATTTTTCTATCATCTTATCTATTATCTATCTATCTCTATCTATCTATCTATCTATCTATCTATTATCATCTATCTATCTATCTTATCTTATCTATCTTATCTACATCTATCTATCTATCTATCTACTATCTATCTATCTCTATCTATCTATCTATCTATCTATCTATCTATTATCTATTACATCTATTCTATCTATCTATTATCTATCTATCTATCTATCTCTATCTATCTATTCTATCTATCATTATCTATCTATCTATCTATCTATATCTATCTATCAATCTTATCTATTATCTATCTCTATCTATCTTCTATTTCTATCTATCTATTATCTATCTCTATCTATCTATCTATCTCTATCTATTATTATCATCTATCTATTATCTCTATCTATCTCTATCTATTATCTACTATTCTATCTATTATCTATCTATCTATCTATTATCTATTCTATCTATCTATCTATCTATCTTATCTATCTTATCTATCTATCTCATTATCTATCTATCTATCTATTTATCTATCTATTTATTCTATCCTATTATATTCCTATCTATCTACTCTATCATTATCTTATCTATATCTATCTATTATCTATTTATCTATTTATCTATCTATTCTATTTTATCTATCTATCTCATCTTTATCTATTTACTATCTATTATCTATCTACTATCTATTCTATCACTATCTATTTCTATCTATCTATTACTATCTTCTATCTATCTATCTATTTATCTATCTATCTCTATCTTATCTATTATCTATCTATCTATTCTATTTTCTATCTATCTTATCTATTTCTATCTATCTATCTATCTATCTATCTATCTCTATCTATTCTACTATCTATTTATCTATCTATCTATATCTTATCTATCTCTATCTATTATCTATCTATCATCATCTATTATCTTATAATTATTCTATATCATCTATTTATCTATCTATATCTATATCTATTATCTATCTATTCTATCATTTATCTATCTATCTATCTATCTCTATACTTATCTATCTATCTATCTATCTATCTATCATTTATCTACTATTCTATCTATCTATCTCTATCTATATTATCTATTTATCTATCTATTATACTATCTATCTATCTCTATCTTATCTATCTATCTATCTATCTATTCTATCTATTATCTATCTATCTATCTTCATCTATCTATCTATCTATCTATCTATCTATCTTTTTCTATCTATCTATCTCTATCTATTATTATCTATCTATCTATCTATCTATTTTTCTATCTATCTATTATCTATTTATCTATCTATCTCTATCTTTTATCTATTCTATCTATCTTTATCTATCTATTCTATCATATCTATCTATCTATCTATCTATTCTATCTATCTATCTATCTCTATCTATTATCTATCTATCTATCTCTACTATCTATTATCTATTTTTATCTACTCTATCTATTTATATCTATCTTATCTATCTATCTATCTATCTATCTATCTATTTATCTATCTCTATCTATTTATCTATCTATCTATTTATTTATCATCTATCTATCTATCCATCTATCTATCTATTTATCTGTCTATCTATCTATCTATCTATCTATCTCTATCACTATCTATTTATCTATCTATTTATCTATTTATCTATCTGTCTATTTATCTATCTATTTATCTATCTATCTATCTATCTATCTCTATCTATTTATCTATCTATCTATATCTATTTATCTATCTATATCTATCTATTTATCTATCTATCTATCTATCTATCTTTTTATCTATCTCTATCTATTTATCGAACTATCTATTTATCTATCTATCTAACTCTATCTCTCTATCTATCTCTATCTATTTATCTATCTATCTCTATCTATTTATCTATCTATATCTATATCTATTTTTTCTATCTATCTATATCTATTTATCTATCTATCTATCTATCTCTATCTATCTATCTCTATCTATTTATCTATCTATCTATCTATCTATCTCTATCTATTTATCTATCTATCTCTATCTACTTATCTATCTATCTATATATCTATTTATCTATCTATATCTATCTATCTATCTATCTATATCCATTTATCTATCTATATCTATCTATCTATCTCTATCTATTTATCTATTTATCTATCTATTTATCTAGCTATCTATCTATCTATCTCTATCTATATCTATCTATCTATCTATCTATCTATCTATCTATCTATCTATCTCTATCTATTTATCTATCTATCTATCTATTTATCTATCTATCTATCTCTCAATCTATCTATCTATCTATCTATCTATCTATCTCTCTCTATCTATCTCTATCTATTTATCTATCATTATCTATCTATCTATCTATTTTTCTATCTATCTATCTCTATCTATTTATCTATCTATCTCTATCTACTTATCTATCTATCTCTATCTATTTATCTATCTATCTATCTGTCTATCTATTTATCTATCTATCTATCTATCTATCTCTATCTATCTATCTATCTCTATCTATTTATCTATCTATCTCTATCTATTTATCTATCTCTATCTATTTATCTATCTCTATCTATCTATCTATCTCTATCTATCTATCTATCTATCTCTATTTATCTGTCTATCTATATCTATCTATCTATCTATCTATCTATCTATCTATCTCTCCCTCTCTCCCTCTCTCCCTCTCTCCCTCTCCCTCTCTCTCTCTCTCCAGATTCTAGACTCCCGATTCTTCAGAATCGGGCTCACAGCTAGTCTTATATATAAATACCGGAGGGATTTGTGACGTCACATCCGTCACTTTGTCCCAGCATCCGGTCATTGTGCCCAGAGGTACACCCGCTCAGGGTGACCCAAGATGGCGGCCATAAGCGGGAGCCGGGACTCATAGAGCCCGCTACGCTTACGGCCGCCCCTAACACACACCACACACACAGACACCACACACACCACACACACACACACAGTCGGTTATACTTACCACCTCTCCTCCGTCTTCTCCGCCGCCGACATGTCGCCGCCCCTGGAGAACTGGATCCAATATGGCGTCCGGGAAGTCTCGCGAGACTTCCCGGACGCCATATTGGATCCATGGGTCCAGGGGCGGCGACATACTTTCTCCAATATGGCGTCCGGGAAGTCTCGCGAGACTTCCCGGACGCCATATTGGATCTGCCCTGGCCTCTGCCCTGCAGCCTCGGCCCTCCAGCCTCTGCCCTCCAGCCTTTGCCCTGCAGCCTCTGCCCTCCAGCCTCTGCCCTGCAGCCTCTGCCCTCCAGCCTCTGCCCTCCAGCCTCTGCCCTGGCCTCTGCCCTCCAGCTTCCCTGTCCTCTGCCCTCCAGCCTCTGCCATGCAGCCTCTGCCCTCCAGCCTCCCCTGTCCTCTGCCCTCCAGCCTCCCCTGTCCTCTGCCCTGCAGCCTCCGCTCTCCTCTCCCTGTCCTCTGCCCTCCAGCCTCCCCTTTCCTCTGCCCTCCAGCCTCCCCTGTCCTCTGCCATCCAGCCTCCCCTGTCCTCTGCCCTCCAGCCTCCGCTCTCCTCTCCCTGTCCTCTGCCCTCCAGCCTCCCCTCTCCTCTTCCTGTCCTCTGCCCTCCTGCCTCTGCTCTCCTCTCCCTGTCCTCTGCCCTCCAGCCTCTGCTCTCCTCTCCCTGTCCTCTGCCCTCCAGCCTCTGCTCTCCTCTCTCTGTCCTCTGCCCTCCAGCCTCCGCTCTCCTCTCCCTTTCCTCTGCCCTCCAGCCTCCGCTCTCCTCTCCCTGTCCTCTGCCCTCCAGCCTCTGCCCTGGCCTCTGCCCTCCAGCCTCTGCCCTGCCTCTGCCCTCCATCCTCCCCTGGTTTCTGCCCTCCAGCCTCCCCTGGCCTCTGCCCTCCAGCCTCCCCTGTCCTCTGCCCTCCAGCCTCCCTGTCCTCTACCCTCCAGCCTCCGCTCTCCTCTCCCTGTCCTCTGCCCTCCAGCCTCCCCTGTCCTCTGCCCTCCTGCCTCCCCTGTCCTCTGCCCTCCAGCCTCCCCTGTCTTCTGCCCTCCAGCCTCCCCTGTCCTCTCCCTGTCCTCTGCCCTCCAGCCTCCGCTCTCCTCTCCCTGTCCTCTGCCCTCCAGCCTCCGCTCTCCTCTCCCTGTCCTCTGCCCTCCAGCCTCTGCTCTCCTCTCCTGTCCTCTGCCCTCCAACCTCCGCTCTCCTCTCCCTGTCCTCTGCCCTCCAGCCTCCACTCTCCTCTCCCTGTCCTCTGCCCTCCAGCCTCCGCTCTCCTCACCCTGTCCTCTGCCTCCAGCCTTCGCTCTCCTCTCCCTGTCCTCTGCCCTCCAGCCTCCGCTCTCCTCTCCCTGTCCTCTGCTCTCCAGCCTCCGCTCTCCTCTCCCTATCCTCTGCCCTCCAGCCTCTCCTGTCCTCTGCCCTCCAGCCTCCCCTGTTCTCTGCCCTCCAGCCTCCCCTGTCCTCTGCCCTCCAGCCTCCGCTCTCCTCTCCCTGTCCTCTGCCCTCCAGCCTCCGCTCTCCTCTCCCTGTCCTCTGCCCTTCATCCTCTCCTGTCCACTGCCCTCCAGCCTCCCCTGTCCTCTGCCCTCCAGCCTCCCCTGTCCTCTGCCCTCCAGCCTCCGCTATCCTCTCCCTGTCCTCTAGCCTCCGCTCTCCTCTCCCTGTCCTCTGCCCTCCAGCCTCTGCTCTCCTCTCCCTGTCCTCTGCCCTCCAGAATCCGCTCTCCTCTCCAAGTCCTCTGCCCTCCAGCCTCCGCTCTCCTCTCCCTGTCCTCTGCCCTCCAGCCTCCGCTCTCCTCTCCCTGTCCTCTGCCCTCCAGCCTCCACTCTCCTCTCCCTGTCCTCTGCCCACCAGCCTCCGCTCTCATCTCCCTGTCCTCTGCCCTCCAGCCTCCGCTCTCCTCTCCCTATCCTCTGCCCTCCAGCCTCCGCTCTCCTCTCCCTGTTCTTTGCCCTCCAGCCTCCGCTCTCATCTCCCTGTCCTCTGCCCTCCAGCCTCTCCTGTCCTCTGCCCTCCAGCCTCCCCTGTCCTCTGCCCTCCAGCCTCCCCTGTCCTCTGCCCTCCAGCCTCCCCTGTCCTCTGCCCTCCAGCCTCCCCTGTCCTCTGCCCTCCAGCCTCCCCTGTCCTCTGCCCTCCAGCCTCCCCTGTCCTCTGCCCTCCAGCCTCCCCTGCCCTCTGCCCTCCAGCCTCCCCTGTCCTCTGCCCTCCAGCCCCTGCTCTCCTCTGCCCTCCAGCCTCCGCTCTCTTCTCCCTGTCCTCTGCCCTCCAGCCTCCGCTCTCCTCTCCGTCCTCACCCCTCCATCCTCCGCTCTCCTCTCCCCTCCAGCCTCCGCTCTCCTCACCCCTCCATATGCAATGTACAGTATGTGTATATATGTGTGTATGTAGGCACTTCTGTCACATTCTCCGCACTTCTCTCAACTTTGTACACACACATACACACACACACACTCCGCTATACTTACCACCGACCCTGCGTTCGCTGCCTGGATCCCCAGTCGACATGTCGCCGCCCCCCAACTACAGGATCCAATTTGGCGTCCAAGATGTCTCGCAAAACTACCCAGACGACATATTGCATCCATTCGTCCGGGGGCGGCGACATGTCGACTCAGGATCCAGGCAGCGGGGAAGACGCAGGGTCGGTGGTAAGTATAGCGGAGTGTGTGTATGTGTGTGCTGACCACTCTGCCCACGGCGCTGCGCTGACCACTCTGCCCACGGCGCTGCGCTGACCATTCTGCCCACGGCGCTGCGCTGACCAATCTCACTGCACTCACTGCTAACCACTGAGCCACTGCACTCACTGCTAACCACTGAGCCACCGCACTCACTGCTAACCACTGAGCCACCGCACACACTGCTAACCACTGAGCCACCGCACGCACTGCTAACCACTGAGCCACCGCACGCACTGCTAACCACTGAGCCACCGCACGCAGTGCTAACCACTGAGCCACCGCGCAGTGCTAGCCACTGAGCCACTGTGCAGTGCTATCCTACTGAGCCACTGCGCAGTGCTACCCCACTGAGCCACCGCGCAGTGCTAGCCACTGAGCCATCGCACGCAGTGCTAAATACTGAGCCACCGCATGCAGTGCTAACCACTGAGCCACCACACGCAGTGCTAACCACTGAGCCACTGCATGCAGTGCTAACCACTGAGCCACCGCACGCAGTGCTAGCCACTGAGCCACCGCGCAGTGCTAGCCACTGAGCCACCGCGCAGTGCTAGCCACTGAGCCACTGCGCAGTGCTACCCCACTGAGCCACCGCGCAGTGCTACCCACTGAGCCACCGCGCAGTGCTAACCACTGAGCCACCGCGGAGTGCTAACCACTGAGCCACCGCGCAGTGCTAACCACTGAGCCACCGCGCAGTGCAAACCACTGAGCTACCGCGCAGTGCTAACCACTGAGCCACCGCGCAGTGCTAACCACTGAGCCACCGCGCAGTGCTAACCACTGAGCCACCGCGCAGTGCTAACCACTGAGCCACCGCGCAGTGCTAACCACTTAGCCACCGTATACTGTGCTACCCACAGAGCCGCCTGTATACACACAATTCATTTCACTGCACTCCCGTAACTATTACTAAATAAACTATATATGGATTCTAGACTACCCGATTCTTATCGGGCCGCCATATAGTATATATTATTTGGAGGCTATGCTGGGCTGTATATATTACCTGGAGGCTGTGCTGGACTGTATATATTACCTGGAGGCTGTGCTGGCCTATATATGTCATTTGGAGGCTGTGCTGAGCTGTATGTGTTATTTGGAGGCTGTGCTGGGCTATATATGTTATTTGGAGGCTGTGCTGGGCTATATATGTTATTTGGAGGCTGTGCCGGGCTGTATATATTATTTGGAGGCTGTTCTGGGCTATACATGTCATTTGGAGGCTGTACTGGGCTATATATGTTATTTGGAGGCTGCAACTAGCCTCCAAATAATATATACAGCCCAGCAGTATCCTCCAAGTAATAAATACAGCCCTGCATAGCATCAATATTATATTTTACAGCCCATTTAGTGTGAGAAAACCCACAGCAAGAATTGATATGTGCAGATTTTTCTGCAGCATTTATAAATATTACAATCTATATATTTACATAACTTTGTTGCACTCTGAAGGGGGGCCCAAAAAATTTCTTATATAAAGCTTAACCTGGCACTCTACTTAAAAAAGCAAGAGAGGGTTGATCCTTTTGGTGTTTTTTATTTGTGGAGTTTGTGAAAGTTCATCAATCATCAAACGTTTCGGCTCATGCAAGAGCCTTCATCAAGTGATTCTGTACAATATATACAATAGAAATAAAAAACAGGTATCAGACACAATTTGTGGTGTTTATCTTTGGTGTTGCTCTATAGTGACTAGTGTTTGGTGGTGGGGTGCGAGGACTTCCCAAGATATGATGTGTTGAGTGGTAATAAGATGTAGGTGTATCAGATCTAGAGAAATTGTGGCGGTGAGGCTGGTGTGGGGTGATTGTGATGTGGTGGTCAGTGATTTTAGGAACGTGGGTGGGTAGTAGGGTAAAGGATAGAGTAGAAAGAGTAGAGAAAAAAGGAAGAGAGAACGTGGGAAACGGAATAGAAGTAGTTAAACCAGCAGAGTTTCTATCTATGAATAGTAGTGGTAATAAAGGTTTAGGGAAAGTACCTTGTATGCAGTAGTGGGAGTGTTACTCCACTTTTAGCTCAGTTAGATGGGTGTATGTTGCCCATGGAGGCCTATGGAGTTGAAAGTGTTATACAGTTAAGCCAGAAAATAACTAGGGGAATGTTTTCGTTTGAGGACTATAGATACCTCTGTTTAATAGGGAATGCAGTCCGAGATCCAAATTAGTGGATACACAGACGTGGTCTGGCTGAGCGTATGGGGGTCCATACATCAAGGTCCATCTATGTGGGGAGAGCATATTAGTGAGCTATTTCTATGGAGTGGGCTTATTAGGCTATATTAACAGGTACATACCACATGGTTAGCAGAAAGGCAGTTTATGGCTCCTGTCCTGGAAAGGAAGGGAGTCAAGGGTGAAGGCTCAAGGAGTTAACACTGCAGCAGAGAGAATGTAGCATAATAGCAATGTAACAGAATGACAGAGGTTCGAGCTGTACCTTGTGTTGAAGTTTTGTGCATCATGCAGTCATGCTAGAGGGCTGATGGCAGGAGCATTGTGTGTAGTGTGTGGCTGCTTCTTATAGTGGTGTGTAAATGAGCACAGGAAGTGCATCACCGGCGGCGCCATCTTGGGAAGGTCATTAGTGTCCTGATGTTCGCAGTGAGCATGCTCAGGCCGGGAGGACAGGAAGTGCCATAGAAATGAGTGTAAAACACCACAGAAGCGTCCTAGTGACTACTGAAGCTGGTCACATGACTGGAAATGCATGATAAGGATGTAAACAGTGCAAATAAACAGTCTCAAACAGCTGTGAACGATTGGTGCGGGAGAAATGCTTATGTGATTCCATGCAGTGGTGATCTGGAAAGTTTCTCAGCTTCCTTTCTGTAAAGAGAAAACTAAATTACTAACATAGAAAGTATATTTAATATTTATATACAATATTAGATTAAATGGCCTTAGTAGGAGAGTCGTCACACAATGTGTGTTAAACGACTCCCCGAAGGGCACTGGTGATATGACACCATTAACCAAAAATAATACAATCAATACCTTGAGTTGGAGTTCTCCCTTAACCCAGTTCATAGTAGTGGAGGGGGAATTAATAGTATAATTCAAATTCTCGGTTCAAACCATAGGGTGATAAGGTGTTGAGGTGATAAATCCAATAGGATTCTCTCTCCTTTAGCCTGTGAATACGGTTGCCCCTCGTCTCGATGGGGGGACCTGCTCAATCACCTGGAATTTGAGTTGACTAACAGAATGGCCATGTTCTATTAAATGGGCTGGTACCGGCAACAGAGTGTTTTTCCGACGAATGGTGGATTTATGCTTACTTATGCGGTCCCGGATATGCTGGGTGGTCTCCCCAACATAGCGAGACCGCATGGACACTTTATTAGATAGATCACAAACGAGGAATCACATGTGTAAAAACCGTCTATGTTGTATCTTTTACCAGACCTGGGATGGGTAAATGATTCTCCCTTGTGACATTTGTGCATTGTGCACAGTGAAGACATGGAAACGTACCATTCCTTATGGACCCCAGGGTACCCTGTCTTGGTTTGGGGATTTTTGGTCCGATATCGGCTTTGACTAGGTGGTTTTTGATATTGTTAGCTCGTTTATAGCATACCAAAGGAGGATTTTTAAATTCGGGCACATCAGGAAATGAGGTTCGGAGGAGAGGCCAGTGTTCCATTATTGATTTTTTTATGAGTGGTGAAAATGGATGGAAGGTATTAATGAATTTGAGTCGGTCATCAACTGGTGTCCTCACTCTGTTGGGATCTGGTGGTTTTGGTGTGCAGACCTCCTTTGGGTAGCCCCGCTGTAGAAATTTGTTCGTCATCTCCCCATGTCTTAGGTCTTTGGTGGTCTCATTACTGACAATACGGGATACTCTGTGGTGTTGGGAGTTTGGAAGGGACTCTTTCACATGTCTAGGATGACAGCTCGTCCAATGGAGCAGGCTGTTCCTGTCGGTGGGCTTCGTAAATATGTCACTGGTGAGACGTCCTTGAGGATCCTTGTGGATCGTTGTGTCGAGAAAGTTTATCTTCTCGTGGTCATAGTGTATAGTAAATGTAAGATTTTTTTCTTTGTGATTGATCTCGTTGAGGAAAGTAGTCAGTGTAGTAGTGTCACCTGTCCAGATACAGAATATGTCGTCGATAAATCTCAGCCACAAGATTGCGTGTTCTTTGTACAGACTATTGGTATAGATATGATCTTGTTCAAACTTGGACATGTAGATGTTTGCGTACGGGGGCGCGACGTTCGCCCCCATTGCTGTACCGCGTCTCTGTATATAGAACTGGTCCTGAAACATGAAAAAGTTATTCTTCAGAACAAGTTCAAGAGTCTCAAGGCAGAAGTTTTTCTGGGAAACATCTATGGGGTTCTTTGCCGTGAGAAACCAGTCAACAGCTTCGACACCTAGCTGGTGGTCTATGCTGGTGTACAAGCTGTTGACGTCAAGGGTAACCAACAGACTGTCAGGTGGGATGGTTTCGAGTGTGCGTATCCTGCTGAGAAAATCGGTGGTGTCTTTCAGGAAGGATCTGATGGTCGGGACCAGGGGAGTTAAGACCTTCTCAAGGGTGATTGAAAGAGGAGATAGAATAGAATCAGTAGAGGCGACTATTGGTCGGCCTGGGGGATATTCAAGATTCTTATGAATTTTTGGTAAAGTATATATCACAGGTGTGATAGGATGTTGGTTGTGAAGGTACTCTGCCAATTTTTTGTCTATGGTGCCCGTGGAAAGGTATTTATTGGTTAGATTCTCTATCTTTCTCCTGATGTTGTAGGTGGGATCGTGGCCTATGGGTTCATATGTGTCTAGATCTGCGAGTTGACCCTGTATTTCCTCTATGTAGTATTTTCTATCTAGAATGACAATGGCACCCCCTTGTCGGCTGGTTTTATAATTATTTGTTTATTGTTTTTCAGACTATTGAGGGCCATTGTTTCTTCCTTACTTAAATTACGTTTGAGATGGAAATCACCTTGGTTTATGTTTTTGACACAATTGTTAACAGATCTAGAAACAAGAGAAATATACGTTTCAGCTGGGTGCGAGCTCTTTGGTGGTTGGAAATTACTCTTCAAGCGGAGACCCAGGTCCTTAAGACAAAGAGAGTTCGAAGTATCTTCACTGGTAGTTGGAAGTGGTATGCTCGGTGTCCTCTTATCATTGCTGAAATGAGCTTTCAGCCTTATTGTTCTGTAAAAACGGTTAAGTTCCTGTTGGACCTGAAAAGCATTGAATGCAGGGGTGGGGCAGAACGAGAGTCCCCTCTGAAGGACCCTTGTCTCTGAAGGTGAGAGAAAGTACGAGGAGATGTTGAAAATGAGATTGGTCTCACCTGGGAGCGTGTCTGTATTCTCTGGTCCTTCGGTGGTCCTTCGTCTGCGCCCCCCTCTCCGTACGCGTTGTTTCCTTCCTCGTCGTCGGTTGCATCTCCCCGTGGGGGGCTGGATGTTTCGATGGGTCTGGTCGCGGGCCGAAAAAAGGCTGTCGTGGTTTGCCTCGTCCACCCTTGCCTCCTCCACGTCCTCCATCCGAGCCTGACGAGCCGGAGGAGCCATATCTTGGTCGGGGTCTGTCTGGTAAGGTGGTGTAACGCCATCGGTATACCTGATTTTTAGAATAGTCGTCTTGGTCCCGTAGAAACTTGGAGCGCTTTCTTGCCTTGAGATCTTTCGTGAAATCTTGAATTATCTTTTCAGTTTTGTTCTTAAGACTGGTCAGGTCAGCAGAGGATAGAGTGTTACTTAGCTGGTTCTCAATGGTTTGGAGTTGGTCGTGTACCTTTTCAATTTCCTCCTGTATATACTTGATTGTAAGGACCATCAGGTCAAAAGAGCACTTGTTTAGTATATTTTCAAAGAGGTTGCAATATTCATCATTGTCACTGAATAGTGTTGGTCTCAGTCCCACTCTTAGGCCACGTGGAATCCTTTTCGCCTTGGTGTACTGGGCTAGTGTGTAGGCATGTAGTTCAAGGGAGGCTAGCTTCTTTAATTCTTTTTCAAGATCTCGGGATTTGATCTCCTTACTAGAGATGTTTAGAAAATTGTCTGTCTCACGTACGGTGGACAGTATCTCAGAAGTTTGATCTTCGCTGAAGGAAAAAAGGCCAGAGGTGGCCATGTATTTGTCTAGAGGTGCAGGAGCCTGGACAAAAATAGACTGATATATAGGACAAGTCTGGCTCAAACCGCAAGCGTAGGTGCCCAGGGAAGAAGGAATAACTATATATAAAGCTTAACCTGGCACTCTACTTAAAAAAGCAAGAGAGGGTTGATCCTTTTGGTGTTTTTTATTTGTGGAGTTTGTGAAAGTTCATCAATCATCAAACGTTTCGGCTCATGCAAGAGCCTTCATCAAGTGATTCTGTACAATATATACAATAGAAATAAAAAACAGGTATCAGACACAATTTGTGGTGTTTATCTTTGGTGTTGCTCTATAGTGACTAGTGTTTGGTGGTGGGGTGCGAG
This sequence comes from Allobates femoralis, assembly GCA_033576535.1. NCBI lineage: Eukaryota > Metazoa > Chordata > Amphibia > Anura > Aromobatidae > Allobates > Allobates femoralis. The sequence goes on along the minus strand of JARQOC010000004.1, from coordinate 612,792,170 downwards.
GACTTCCCAAGATATGATGTGTTGAGTGGTGATAAGATGTAGGTGTATCAGATCTAGAGAAATTGTGGCGGTGAGGCTGGTGTGGGGTGATTGTGATGTGGTGGTCAGTGATTTTAGGAACGTGGGTGGGTAGTAGGGTAAAGGATAGAGTAGAAAGAGTAGAGAAAAAAGGAAGAGAGAACGTGGGAAACGGAATAGAAGTAGTTAAACCAGCAGAGTTTCTATCTATGAATAGTAGTGGTAATAAAGGTTTAGGGAAAGTACCTTGTATGCAGTAGTGGGAGTGTTACTCCACTTTTTAGCTCAGTTAGATGGGTGTATGTTGCCCATGGAGGCCTATGGAGTTGAAAGTGTTATACAGTTAAGCCAGAAAATAACTAGGGGAATGTTTTCGTTTGAGGACTATAGATACCTCTGTTTAATAGGGAATGCAGTCCGAGATCCAAATTAGTGGATACACAGACGTGGTCTGGCTGAGCGTATGGGGGTCCATACATCAAGGTCCATCTATGTGGGGAGAGCATATTAGTGAGCTATTTCTATGGAGTGGGCTTATTAGGCTATATTAACAGGTACATACCACATGGTTAGCAGAAAGGCAGTTTATGGCTCCTGTCCTGGAAAGGAAGGGAGTCAAGGGTGAAGGCTCAAGGAGTTAACACTGCAGCAGAGAGAATGTAGCATAATAGCAATGTAACAGAATGACAGAGGTTCGAGCTGTACCTTGTGTTGAAGTTTTGTGCATCATGCAGTCATGCTAGAGGGCTGATGGCAGGAGCATTGTGTGTAGTGTGTGGCTGCTTCTTATAGTGGTGTGTAAATGAGCACAGGAAGTGCATCACCGGCGGCGCCATCTTGGGAAGGTCATTAGTGTCCTGATGTTCGCAGTGAGCATGCTCAGGCCGGGAGGACAGGAAGTGCCATAGAAATGAGTGTAAAACACCACAGAAGCGTCCCTAGTGACTACTGAAGCTGGTCACATGACTGGAAATGCATGATAAGGATGTAAACAGTGCAAATAAACAGTCTCAAACAGCTGTGAACGATTGGTGCGGGAGAAATGCTTATGTGATTCCATGCAGTGGTGATCTGGAAAGTTTCTCAGCTTCCTTTCTGTAAAGAGAAAACTAAATTACTAACATAGAAAGTATATTTAATATTTATATACAATATTAGATTAAATGGCCTTAGTAGGAGAGTCGTCACACAATGTGTGTTAAACGACTCCCCGAAGGGCACTGGTGATATGACACCATTAACCAAAAATAATACAATCAATACCTTGAGTTGGAGTTCTCCCTTAACCCAGTTCATAGTAGTGGAGGGGGAATTAATAGTATAATTCAAATTCTCGGTTCAAACCATAGGGTGATAAGGTGTTGAGGTGATAAATCCAATAGGATTCTCTCTCCTTTAGCCTGTGAATACGGTTGCCCCCTCGTCTCGATGGGGGGACCTGCTCAATCACCTGGAATTTGAGTTGACTAACAGAATGGCCATGTTCTATGAAATGGGCTGGTACCGGCAACAGAGTGTTTTTCCGATGAATGGTGGATTTATGCTTACTTATGCGGTCCCGGATATGCTGGGTGGTCTCCCCAACATAGCCGAGACCGCATGGACACTTTATTAGATAGATCACAAACGAGGAATCACATGTGTAAAAACCGTCTATGTTGTATCTTTTACCAGACCTGGGATGGGTAAATGATTCTCCCCTTGTGACATTTGTGCATTGTGCACAATGCACAAATGTCACAAGGGGAGAATCATTTACCCATCCCAGGTCTGGTAAAAGATACAACATAGACGGTTTTTACACATGTGATTCCTCGTTTGTGATCTATCTAATAAAGTGTCCATGCGGTCTCGGCTATGTTGGGGAGACCACCCAGCATATCCGGGACCGCATAAGTAAGCATAAATCCACCATTCGTCGGAAAAACACTCTGTTGCCGGTACCAGCCCATTTCATAGAACATGGCCATTCTGTTAGTCAACTCAAATTCCAGGTGATTGAGCAGGTCCCCCCATCGAGACGAGGGGGCAACCGTATTCACAGGCTAAAGGAGAGAGAATCCTATTGGATTTATCACCTCAACACCTTATCACCCTATGGTTTGAACCGAGAATTTGAATTATACTATTAATTCCCCCTCCACTACTATGAACTGGGTTAAGGGAGAACTCCAACTCAAGGTATTGATTGTATTATTTTTGGTTAATGGTGTCATATCACCAGTGCCCTTCGGGGAGTCGTTTAACACACATTGTGTGACGACTCTCCTACTAAGGCCATTTAATCTAATATTGTATATAAATATTAAATATACTTTCTATGTTAGTAATTTAGTTTTCTCTTTACAGAAAGGAAGCTGAGAAACTTTCCAGATCACCACTGCATGGAATCACATAAGCATTTCTCCCGCACCAATCGTTCACAGCTGTTTGAGACTGTTTATTTGCACTGTTTACATCCTTATCATGCATTTCCAGTCATGTGACCAGCTTCAGTAGTCACTAGGGACGCTTCTGTGGTGTTTTACACTCATTTCTATGGCACTTCCTGTCCTCCCGGCCTGAGCATGCTCACTGCGAACATCAGGACACTAATGACCTTCCCAAGATGGCGCCGCCGGTGATGCACTTCCTGTGCTCATTTACACACCACTATAAGAAGCAGCCACACACTACACACAATGCTCCTGCCATCAGCCCTCTAGCATGACTGCATGATGCACAAAACTTCAACACAAGGTACAGCTCGAACCTCTGTCATTCTGTTACGTTGCTATTATGCTACATTCTCTCTGCTGCAGTGTTAACTCCTTGAGCCTTCACCCTTGACTCCCTTCCTTTCCAGGACAGGAGCCATAAACTGCCTTTCTGCTAACCATGTGGTATGTACCTGTTAATATAGCCTAATAAGCCCACTCCATAGAAATAGCTCACTAATATGCTCTCCCCACATAGATGGACCTTGATGTATGGACCCCCATACGCTCAGCCAGACCACGTCTGTGTATCCACTAATTTGGATCTCGGACTGCATTCCCTATTAAACAGAGGTATCTATAGTCCTCAAACGAAAACATTCCCCTAGTTATTTTCTGGCTTAACTGTATAACACTTTCAACTCCATAGGCCTCCATGGGCAACATACACCCATCTAACTGAGCTAAAAAGTGGAGTAACACTCCCACTACTGCATACAAGGTACTTTCCCTAAACCTTTATTACCACTACTATTCATAGATAGAAACTCTGCTGGTTTAACTACTTCTATTCCGTTTCCCACGTTCTCTCTTCCTTTTTTCTCTACTCTTTCTACTCTATCCTTTACCCTACTACCCACCCACGTTCCTAAAATCACTGACCACCACATCACAATCACCCCACACCAGCCTCACCGCCACAATTTCTCTAGATCTGATACACCTACATCTTATCACCACTCAACACATCATATCTTGGGAAGTCCTCGCACCCCACCACCAAACACTAGTCACTATAGAGCAACACCAAAGATAAACACCACAAATTGTGTCTGATACCTGTTTTTTATTTCTATTGTATATATTGTACAGAATCACTTGATGAAGGCTCTTGCATGAGCCGAAACGTTTGATGATTGATGAACTTTCACAAACTCCACAAATAAAAAACACCAAAAGGATCAACCCTCTCTTGCTTTTTTAAGTAGAGTGCCAGGTTAAGCTTTATATATAGTTATTCCTTCTTCCCTGGGCACCTACGCTTGCGGTTTGAGCCAGACTTGTCCTATATATCAGTCTATTTTTGTCCAGGCTCCTGCACCTCTAGACAAATACATGGCCACCTCTGGCCTTTTTTCCTTCAGCGAAGATCAAACTTCTGAGATACTGTCCACCGTACGTGAGACAGACAATTTTCTAAACATCTCTAGTAAGGAGATCAAATCCCGAGATCTTGAAAAAGAATTAAAGAAGCTAGCCTCCCTTGAACTACATGCCTACACACTAGCCCAGTACACCAAGGCGAAAAGGATTCCACGTGGCCTAAGAGTGGGACTGAGACCAACACTATTCAGTGACAATGATGAATATTGCAACCTCTTTGAAAATATACTAAACAAGTGCTCTTTTGACCTGATGGTCCTTACAATCAAGTATATACAGGAGGAAATTGAAAAGGTACACGACCAACTCCAAACCATTGAGAACCAGCTAAGTAACACTCTATCCTCTGCTGACCTGACCAGTCTTAAGAACAAAACTGAAAAGATAATTCAAGATTTCACGAAAGATCTCAAGGCAAGAAAGCGCTCCAAGTTTCTACGGGACCAAGACGACTATTCTAAAAATCAGGTATACCGATGGCGTTACACCACCTTACCAGACAGACCCCGACCAAGATATGGCTCCTCCGACTCGTCAGGCTCGGATGGAGGACGTGGAGGAGGCAAGGGTGGACGAGGCAAACCACGACAGCCTTTTTTCGGCCCGCGACCAGACCCATCGAAACATCCAGCCCCCCCACGGGAGATGCAACCGACGACGAGGAAGGAAACAACGCGTACGGAGAGGGGGGCGCAGACGAAGGACCAGAGAATACAGACACGCTCCCAGGTGAGACCAATCTCATTTTCAACATCTCCTCGTACTTTCTCTCACCTTCAGAGACAAGGGTCCTTCAGAGGGGACTCTCGTTCTGCCCCACCCCTGCATTCAATGCTTTTCAGGTCCAACAGGAACTTAACCGTTTTTACAGAACAATAAGGCTGAAAGCTCATTTCAGCAATGATAAGAGGACACCGAGCATACCACTTCCAACTACCAGTGAAGATACTTCGAACTCTCTTTGTCTTAAGGACCTGGGTCTCCGCTTGAAGAGTAATTTCCAACCACCAAAGAGCTCGCACCCAGCTGAAACGTATATTTCTCTTGTTTCTAGATCTGTTAACAATTGTGTCAAAAACATAAACCAAGGTGATTTCCATCTCAAACGTAATTTAAGTAAGGAAGAAACAATGGCCCTCAATAGTCTGAAAAACAATAAACAAATAATTATAAAACCAGCCGACAAGGGGGTGCCATTGTCATTCTAGATAGAAAATACTACATAGAGGAAATACAGGGTCAACTCGCAGATCTAGACACATATGAACCCATAGGCCACGATCCCACCTACAACATCAGGAGAAAGATAGAGAATCTAACCAATAAATACCTTTCCACGGGCACCATAGACAAAAAATTGGCAGAGTACCTTCACAACCAACATCCTATCACACCTGTGATATATACTTTACCAAAAATTCATAAGAATCTTGAATATCCCCCAGGCCGACCAATAGTCGCCTCTACTGATTCTATTCTATCTCCTCTTTCAATCACCCTTGAGAAGGTCTTAACTCCCCTGGTCCCGACCATCAGATCCTTCCTGAAAGACACCACCGATTTTCTCAGCAGGATACGCACACTCGAAACCATCCCACCTGACAGTCTGTTGGTTACCCTTGACGTCAACAGCTTGTACACCAGCATAGACCACCAGCTAGGTGTCGAAGCTGTTGACTGGTTTCTCACGGCAAAGAACCCCATAGATGTTTCCCAGAAAAACTTCTGCCTTGAGACTCTTGAACTCGTTCTGAAGAATAACTTTTTCATGTTTCAGGACCAGTTCTATATACAGAGACGCGGTACAGCAATGGGGGCGAACGTCGCGCCCCCGTACGCAAACATCTACATGTCCAAGTTTGAACAAGATCATATCTATACCAATAGTCTGTACAAAGAACACGCAATCTTGTGGCTGAGATTTATCGACGACATATTCTGTATCTGGACAGGTGACACTACTACACTGACTACTTTCCTCAACGAGATCAATCACAAAGAAAAAAATCTTACATTTACTATACACTATGACCACGAGAAGATAAACTTTCTCGACACAACGATCCACAAGGATCCTCAAGGACGTCTCACCAGTGACATATTTACGAAGCCCACCGACAGGAACAGCCTGCTCCATTGGACGAGCTGTCATCCTAGACATGTGAAAGAGTCCCTTCCAAACTCCCAACACCACAGAGTATCCCGTATTGTCAGTAATGAGACCACCAAAGACCTAAGACATGGGGAGATGACGAACAAATTTCTACAGCGGGGCTACCCAAAGGAGGTCTGCACACCAAAACCACCAGATCCCAACAGAGTGAGGACACCAGTTGATGACCGACTCAAATTCATTAATACCTTCCATCCATTTTCACCACTCATAAAAAAATCAATAATGGAACACTGGCCTCTCCTCCGAACCTCATTTCCTGATGTGCCCGAATTTAAAAATCCTCCTTTGGTATGCTATAAACGAGCTAACAATATCAAAAACCACCTAGTCAAAGCCGATATCGGACCAAAAATCCCCAAACCAAGACAGGGTACCCTGGGGTCCATAAGGAATGGTACGTTTCCATGTCTTCACTGTGCACAATGCACAAATGTCACAAGGGGAGAATCATTTACCCATCCCAGGTCTGGTAAAAGATACAACATAGACGGTTTTTACACATGTGATTCCTCGTTTGTGATCTATCTAATAAAGTGTCCATGCGGTCTCGGCTATGTTGGGGAGACCACCCAGCATATCCGGGACCGCATAAGTAAGCATAAATCCACCATTCGTCGGAAAAACACTCTGTTGCCGGTACCAGCCCATTTCATAGAACATGGCCATTCTGTTAGTCAACTCAAATTCCAGGTGATTGAGCAGGTCCCCCCATCGAGACGAGGGGGCAACCGTATTCACAGGCTAAAGGAGAGAGAATCCTATTGGATTTATCACCTCAACACCTTATCACCCTATGGTTTGAACCGAGAATTTGAATTATACTATTAATTCCCCCTCCACTACTATGAACTGGGTTAAGGGAGAACTCCAACTCAAGGTATTGATTGTATTATTTTTGGTTAATGGTGTCATATCACCAGTGCCCTTCGGGGAGTCGTTTAACACACATTGTGTGACGACTCTCCTACTAAGGCCATTTAATCTAATATTGTATATAAATATTAAATATACTTTCTATGTTAGTAATTTAGTTTTCTCTTTACAGAAAGGAAGCTGAGAAACTTTCCAGATCACCACTGCATGGAATCACATAAGCATTTCTCCCGCACCAATCGTTCACAGCTGTTTGAGACTGTTTATTTGCACTGTTTACATCCTTATCATGCATTTCCAGTCATGTGACCAGCTTCAGTAGTCACTAGGGACGCTTCTGTGGTGTTTTACACTCATTTCTATGGCACTTCCTGTCCTCCCGGCCTGAGCATGCTCACTGCGAACATCAGGACACTAATGACCTTCCCAAGATGGCGCCGCCGGTGATGCACTTCCTGTGCTCATTTACACACCACTATAAGAAGCAGCCACACACTACACACAATGCTCCTGCCATCAGCCCTCTAGCATGACTGCATGATGCACAAAACTTCAACACAAGGTACAGCTCGAACCTCTGTCATTCTGTTACATTGCTATTATGCTACATTCTCTCTGCTGCAGTGTTAACTCCTTGAGCCTTCACCCTTGACTCCCTTCCTTTCCAGGACAGGAGCCATAAACTGCCTTTCTGCTAACCATGTGGTATGTACCTGTTAATATAGCCTAATAAGCCCACTCCATAGAAATAGCTCACTAATATGCTCTCCCCACATAGATGGACCTTGATGTATGGACCCCCATACGCTCAGCCAGACCACGTCTGTGTATCCACTAATTTGGATCTCGGACTGCATTCCCTATTAAACAGAGGTATCTATAGTCCTCAAACGTAAACATTCCCCTAGTTATTTTCTGGCTTAACTGTATAACACTTTCAACTCCATAGGCCTCCATGGGCAACATACACCCATCTAACTGAGCTAAAAAGTGGAGTAACACTCCCACTACTGCATACAAGGTACTTTCCCTAAACCTTTATTACCACTACTATTCATAGATAGAAACTCTGCTGGTTTAACTACTTCTATTCCGTTTCCCACGTTCTCTCTTCCTTTTTTCTCTACTCTTTCTACTCTATCCTTTACCCTACTACCCACCCACGTTCCTAAAATCACTGACCACCACATCACAATCACCCCACACCAGCCTCACCGCCACAATTTCTCTAGATCTGATACACCTACATCTTATCACCACTCAACACATCATATCTTGGGAAGTCCTCGCACCCCACCACCAAACACTAGTCACTATAGAGCAACACCAAAGATAAACACCACAAATTGTGTCTGATACCTGTTTTTTATTTCTATTGTATATATTGTACAGAATCACTTGATGAAGGCTCTTGCATGAGCCGAAACGTTTGATGATTGATGAACTTTCACAAACTCCACAAATAAAAAACACCAAAAGGATCAACCCTCTCTTGCTTTTTTAAGTAGAGTGCCAGGTTAAGCTTTATATATAGTTATTCCTTCTTCCCTGGGCACCTACGCTTGCGGTTTGAGCCAGACTTGTCCTATATATCAGTCTATTTTTGTCCAGGCTCCTGCACCTCTAGACAAATACATGGCCACCTCTGGCCTTTTTTCCTTCAGCGAAGATCAAACTTCTGAGATACTGTCCACCGTACGTGAGACAGACAATTTTCTAAACATCTCTAGTAAGGAGATCAAATCCCGAGATCTTGAAAAAGAATTAAAGAAGCTAGCCTCCCTTGAACTACATGCCTACACACTAGCCCAGTACACCAAGGCGAAAAGGATTCCACGTGGCCTAAGAGTGGGACTGAGACCAACACTATTCAGTGACAATGATGAATATTGCAACCTCTTTGAAAATATACTAAACAAGTGCTCTTTTGACCTGATGGTCCTTACAATCAAGTATATACAGGAGGAAATTGAAAAGGTACACGACCAACTCCAAACCATTGAGAACCAGCTAAGTAACACTCTATCCTCTGCTGACCTGACCAGTCTTAAGAACAAAACTGAAAAGATAATTCAAGATTTCACGAAAGATCTCAAGGCAAGAAAGCGCTCCAAGTTTCTACGGGACCAAGACGACTATTCTAAAAATCAGGTATACCGATGGCGTTACACCACCTTACCAGACAGACCCCGACCAAGATATGGCTCCTCCGACTCGTCAGGCTCGGATGGAGGACGTGGAGGAGGCAAGGGTGGACGAGGCAAACCACGACAGCCTTTTTTCGGCCCGCGACCAGACCCATCGAAACATCCAGCCCCCCCACGGGAGAATGCAACCGACGACGAGGAAGGAAACAACGCGTACGGAGAGGGGGGCGCAGACGAAGGACCACCGAAGGACCAGAGAATACAGACACGCTCCCAGGTGAGACCAATCTCATTTTCAACATCTCCTCGTACTTTCTCTCACCTTCAGAGACAAGGGTCCTTCAGAGGGGACTCTCGTTCTGCCCCACCCCTGCATTCAATGCTTTTCAGGTCCAACAGGAACTTAACCGTTTTTACAGAACAATAAGGCTGAAAGCTCATTTCAGCAATGATAAGAGGACACCGAGCATACCACTTCCAACTACCAGTGAAGATACTTCGAACTCTCTTTGTCTTAAGGACCTGGGTCTCCGCTTGAAGAGTAATTTCCAACCACCAAAGAGCTCGCACCCAGCTGAAACGTATATTTCTCTTGTTTCTAGATCTGTTAACAATTGTGTCAAAAACATAAACCAAGGTGATTTCCATCTCAAACGTAATTTAAGTAAGGAAGAAACAATGGCCCTCAATAGTCTGAAAAACAATAAACAAATAATTATAAAACCAGCCGACAAGGGGGGTGCCATTGTCATTCTAGATAGAAAATACTACATAGAGGAAATACAGGGTCAACTCGCAGATCTAGACACATATGAACCCATAGGCCACGATCCCACCTACAACATCAGGAGAAAGATAGAGAATCTAACCAATAAATACCTTTCCACGGGCACCATAGACAAAAAATTGGCAGAGTACCTTCACAACCAACATCCTATCACACCTGTGATATATACTTTACCAAAAATTCATAAGAATCTTGAATATCCCCCAGGCCGACCAATAGTCGCCTCTACTGATTCTATTCTATCTCCTCTTTCAATCACCCTTGAGAAGGTCTTAACTCCCCTGGTCCCGACCATCAGATCCTTCCTGAAAGACACCACCGATTTTCTCAGCAGGATACGCACACTCGAAACCATCCCACCTGACAGTCTGTTGGTTACCCTTGACGTCAACAGCTTGTACACCAGCATAGACCACCAGCTAGGTGTCGAAGCTGTTGACTGGTTTCTCACGGCAAAGAACCCCATAGATGTTTCCCAGAAAAACTTCTGCCTTGAGACTCTTGAACTCGTTCTGAAGAATAACTTTTTCATGTTTCAGGACCAGTTCTATATACAGAGACGCGGTACAGCAATGGGGGCGAACGTCGCGCCCCCGTACGCAAACATCTACATGTCCAAGTTTGAACAAGATCATATCTATACCAATAGTCTGTACAAAGAACACGCAATCTTGTGGCTGAGATTTATCGACGACATATTCTGTATCTGGACAGGTGACACTACTACACTGACTACTTTCCTCAACGAGATCAATCACAAAGAAAAAAATCTTACATTTACTATACACTATGACCACGAGAAGATAAACTTTCTCGACACAACGATCCACAAGGATCCTCAAGGACGTCTCACCAGTGACATATTTACGAAGCCCACCGACAGGAACAGCCTGCTCCATTGGACGAGCTGTCATCCTAGACATGTGAAAGAGTCCCTTCCAAACTCCCAACACCACAGAGTATCCCGTATTGTCAGTAATGAGACCACCAAAGACCTAAGACATGGGGAGATGACGAACAAATTTCTACAGCGGGGCTACCCAAAGGAGGTCTGCACACCAAAACCACCAGATCCCAACAGAGTGAGGACACCAGTTGATGACCGACTCAAATTCATTAATACCTTCCATCCATTTTCACCACTCATAAAAAAATCAATAATGGAACACTGGCCTCTCCTCCGAACCTCATTTCCTGATGTGCCCGAATTTAAAAATCCTCCTTTGGTATGCTATAAACGAGCTAACAATATCAAAAACCACCTAGTCAAAGCCGATATCGGACCAAAAATCCCCAAACCAAGACAGGGTACCCTGGGGTCCATAAGGAATGGTACGTTTCCATGTCTTCACTGTGCACAATGCACAAATGTCACAAGGGGAGAATCATTTACCCATCCCAGGTCTGGTAAAAGATACAACATAGACGGTTTTTACACATGTGATTCCTCGTTTGTGATCTATCTAATAAAGTGTCCATGCGGTCTCGGCTATGTTGGGGAGACCACCCAGCATATCCGGGACCGCATAAGTAAGCATAAATCCATCATTCGTCGGAAAAACACTCTGTTGCCGGTACCAGCCCATTTCATAGAACATGGCCATTCTGTTAGTCAACTCAAATTCCAGGTGATTGAGCAGGTCCCCCCATCGAGACGAGGGGGCAACCGTATTCACAGGCTAAAGGAGAGAGAATCCTATTGGATTTATCACCTCAACACCTTATCACCCTATGGTTTGAACCGAGAATTTGAATTATACTATTAATTCCCCCTCCACTACTATGAACTGGGTTAAGGGAGAACTCCAACTCAAGGTATTGATTGTATTATTTTTGGTTAATGGTGTCATATCACCAGTGCCCTTCGGGAGTCGTTTAACACACATTGTGTGACGACTCTCCTACTAAGGCCATTTAATCTAATATTGTATATAAATATTAAATATACTTTCTATGTTAGTAATTTAGTTTTCTCTTTACAGAAAGGAAGCTGAGAAACTTTCCAGATCACCACTGCATGGAATCACATAAGCATTTCTCCCGCACCAATCGTTCACAGCTGTTTGAGACTGTTTATTTGCACTGTTTACATCCTTATCATGCATTTCCAGTCATGTGACCAGCTTCAGTAGTCACTAGGGACGCTTCTGTGGTGTTTTACACTCATTTCTATGGCACTTCCTGTCCTCCCGGCCTGAGCATGCTCACTGCGAACATCAGGACACTAATGACCTTCCCAAGATGGCGCCGCCGGTGATGCACTTCCTGTGCTCATTTACACACCACTATAAGAAGCAGCCACACACTACACACAATGCTCCTGCCATCAGCCCTCTAGCATGACTGCATGATGCACAAAACTTCAACACAAGGTACAGCTCGAACCTCTGTCATTCTGTTACATTGCTATTATGCTACATTCTCTCTGCTGCAGTGTTAACTCCTTGAGCCTTCACCCTTGACTCCCTTCCTTTCCAGGACAGGAGCCATAAACTGCCTTTCTGCTAACCATGTGGTATGTACCTGTTAATATAGCCTAATAAGCCCACTCCATAGAAATAGCTCACTAATATGCTCTCCCCACATAGATGGACCTTGATGTATGGACCCCCATACGCTCAGCCAGACCACGTCTGTGTATCCACTAATTTGGATCTCGGACTGCATTCCCTATTAAACAGAGGTATCTATAGTCCTCAAACGAAAACATTCCCCTAGTTATTTTCTGGCTTAACTGTATAACACTTTCAACTCCATAGGCCTCCATGGGCAACATACACCCATCTAACTGAGCTAAAAAGTGGAGTAACACTCCCACTACTGCATACAAGGTACTTTCCCTAAACCTTTATTACCACTACTATTCATAGATAGAAACTCTGCTGGTTTAACTACTTCTATTCCGTTTCCCACGTTCTCTCTTCCTTTTTTCTCTACTCTTTCTACTCTATCCTTTACCCTACTACCCACCCACGTTCCTAAAATCACTGACCACCACATCACAATCACCCCACACCAGCCTCACCGCCACAATTTCTCTAGATCTGATACACCTACATCTTATCACCACTCAACACATCATATCTTGGGAAGTCCTCGCACCCCACCACCAAACACTAGTCACTATAGAGCAACACCAAAGATAAACACCACAAATTGTGTCTGATACCTGTTTTTTATTTCTATTGTATATATTGTACAGAATCACTTGATGAAGGCTCTTGCATGAGCCGAAACGTTTGATGATTGATGAACTTTCACAAACTCCACAAATAAAAAACACCAAAAGGATCAACCCTCTCTTGCTTTTTTAAGTAGAGTGCCAGGTTAAGCTTTATATATAGTTATTCCTTCTTCCCTGGGCACCTACGCTTGCGGTTTGAGCCAGACTTGTCCTATATATCAAAAAATTTCTTACACAGGGGCCCAATACAGTCTGTGTCCGCCCCTGGCCCTCTCGATGTGATAGCCTCGGGTTCCCATCTAGTGAAATGTCACACCTAATTTCTTTGTTTCAGAGTGATCTTAGTAAAGGTGTCTAGTGTGCTAAACAATCTCACCAAACCTGATGGACAGGTTCAGCTCCACCTTTTCTGGTAACTATTAATAGTGATGTGCTACCTGGGTGTCTGTAGGAATACTTTCCTTTTCTTCTGCTGAAAACGATGGCGTCTGTTGGTATAAGAAATGACCTTCTCTGCGCCATCTGTATGAACATTTATACAGATCCTGTAACCCTGAGATGTGGACACAACTTCTGCTGGGACTGTATTGATCGTATGCCGGATACAGATGGTGGATATGGAGTTTATTTATGTCCAGTATGTAGAGCAACATTTCGGAAGGATCCTCCACTACAGAGGAACATAGCTCTGAGCAATATAGTGGAGAATTATCTATCTACTCTGTCACATCAGGAGGAGATCACCGGGATCCGCTGCACTTACTGTATTCACTCTCCTGCACCTGCTGTTAGATCCTGTCTGCTGTGTGAGGCTTCTCTGTGTGATAATCACCTGAAAGTTCACAGTAAAGGAGCAGAACACGTCCTGACTGATCCCAGCACTTCTCTGGAGACCCGGAAATGTTCTGTCCATAAAGAGGTGCTGAAGTATTACTGCACGGAGGACGGAACTTGTATCTGTGTGTCCTGCAGTTTGGTTGGAGAACATCGGGGACACCGGGTGGAGACACTGGATGAGATCTCTGAGAAGAAGAAGAAGAAACTGAGAAATGTTCTCCAGAAACTGATCACAAAGAGGAAGAAAACTGAGGAAAGAGTCCGGAGTCTGGAGGAGAACAGGAGAAAAGAGCAAGAAAAAGCATCTGGAGAAGTCAAGAGAGTCACTGCCCTGTGTACAGACATCAGGAGACGGGTGGACGACCTGGAGAAGAAGGTCCTGAGTGACATCTCCAGGCGGGAAGAGAAGATGTCACTGTCACTGTCTGATGTGATCCAGAAGCTGGAGATAAAGAAGGACGAGCTGTCCAGGAGGATGAGGCACATTGAGGAGCTGTGTAACATGACTGATCCACTGACTGTCTTACAGGATCCAGACACCGGTGACTTGTGTGATCCTGAGGAGGACGGAGGTAATGAGGACACAAGAGGACATGATGGAGGTGATGAGGCCACAGGAGGACATGATGGAGGTGATGAGGACACAAGAGGACATGATGGAGGTGATGAGGACACAAGAGGACATGATGGAGGTGATGAGGACACAGGGGGACATGATGGAGGTGATGAGGACACAGGAGGACATGATAAGACACATGATGTAGATATGAATGTAATTACAGGGATGTTACATGCAGGTGTCTCTGATATAATGACATATCTACAGAACATCGCACCCAAAAAAACGAAAGAAATGAAGCCACAAACCCCCGCCCCCGATCTCTGACCAGTCACACACAGGGTTTATCTCTTTCTGGTGTAAGATATGGAGGTGGTGATGGAATAGTCAGGACTAGGGGTGATCGGGGGATCGTAATGGATTCAGGAAAGGGAGGAATCTATGGGGAGGATCCTGTAGACATATTACTGGATGTAAACACGGCTGGTAATAAACTCCTTATATCAGACGACCTGAAAACTGTGACCTGGAGAGATATAACACAGAATCGTCCAGAAACAGCAGAGAGATTCCAGTGTGATCAGGTGATGAGCAGGAGGGGATTTACCTCAGGACGACATTACTGGGATGTGGAGATCAGTGGATCATGGAGGTGGAGTGTGGGGATGTGTTATCCCAGTATAGACAGGAAGGGGCAGCAGTCATACATTGGAAATAATAACAAGTCCTGGGGTTTATGTGGAGGGATAAGTTATTGTAATCAGTATTTAGTGAAACATGACAGTAAACCAATCCAGTTACCTCACCAGATCTCCCGTAATAGATTCCGAATCTGTCTGGATTATGAGGTCGGGCAGCTGTGCTTTTATGCCCTGTGTGACCCCATCAGACACTTACACACCTTCACTGCCGCCTTCACTGAGTCCCTTCATGCTGTGTTATCTGTAGGTGGAGGTTCTATAAAGATATCAGGAGGAGCTGATGTGAGGAGCCGTCATCATAGAAGTCAACTTGGCAACTGGTGACATCACAGGGAGCAGAATATATGATTGGTGGAGCATCATCCAGTGGGAGGAGCCTCATGAATTGTCTGTTTCCTCTGCTGTATTTATATGAATTGTCGCATATTTTACCGTTATTCTCATAAATGCAGAAAATCTCCCAAAATAGAGAAATCCTGAGATTATTTTATTGTTGCAGACACCGGAGCCAAAGTCTCTGTACAGCCCGAGCCTTATAGACATTGATATCAGCCATAAATCTCTTATCACTGGGATCAGTACAGAACTTATAGTCCCCTGGTCACTTGGAAAAATGCTATTAACTGCAGATATGGGGATCATCTGTAGATATGGGGATCATCTGTAGATATGGGGCTCATCTGTAGATACGGGGTTCATCTGTAAATATGGGGCTCATCTGTAGATATGGGGTTCATCTGTAGATATGGGGCTCATCTGTAGATATGGGGATCATCTGTAAATATGGGGATCATCTGTAGATATGGGGTTCATCTGCAGATATGGGGTTCATCTGTAGATATGGGGTTCATCTGGAGGTTAACACCATTCTGAACCTGCCCAGCATCTGCACATTAATCTCCACTGCCGGGAGAAAATTACCTTTAATCCTCCAGTGTTCTGGTTTCAGTCATGGGGGCGGCACCGGTGCAGGTTCAGTCACTGCTCTGTGTATGGAGAGTGACAGCTGTAACTGCCCCCTGCACTGACTGACAGCTACTCTGCATTAGACACAGCTGTCAGTCAGTGCGGGGGGCGGTTACAGCTGTCACTCTCCATACACAGAGCGGTGACTGGACCTGCACCGGTGCCGCCCCCATGACTGAAACCAGAACACTGGAGGATTAAAGTTACTTTCCTCCCGGCAGTGGAGATTAATGTGCAGACACCGGACAGGTTCAGAATGCTATTATCCTCCAGATTAACCCCTTATCTGCAGGTTAATAGCATTTCCCAGGTGATGGCTTCACTATAAGACAAAGCTTCTCACAGGGTAACAAGGATTCTGGAGCTTTAGTGACGTCCAATCAGGTCGGAGACTCTGGGAGTTTCCTGTACTGGAATCACTTGTAGAAAATCTGCAGCATTTTACAGCAGCAGCAAAGTGGAGGAGATTTTACCCATTAGACAATTTGTCGTTTCTCATCCTCATTTTTCCTCTCTTCTTCCATCCTTTTTTCTATCTTCCCTTCCCCATATCTGTATGAGAACTTGTGCTGTGGGATGGGATGGAGCTTTCAATAACAACATTCATCTGGGAAGGAATAAAATGAACTGATTGATTGTTATTTTGTGTCGCGTTCAATGTCTGTTATATATAAATCTTCAGTTTATAGAAAAAAGAGACGGCCAGAGACGTTTTCATGAAACAGTGTCGTCATCTGCCTCCAACACACCCCCTCCCTGCACAAGATGTAGCCCACTTTTAGTGGATTAAAGTGAGAAAAAGAAACCGGTAAGTGCCGTCTCTTTTTCTATAAAGCACTTTAAGACTGAGCAACACCGGTACAGGTGATAAGCCAAGGTGATTAGGTGGGCCAGACACGGTCCTAAAAGAAGGTTTGGGGCTATAGTGCTGGGTGAAACTCTTTTGTATCTGTTATGGCCACTTTACACACGGCTACAGGTAACAGGTTTTCCACAGGTAACTTACTGGTTGCAGTGAAATCATGGAGACATTATTCCATTTGTACACAGCAACAAGATAGAACCAGGTCTCCATGATTTCACTGCAGCCAGTAAGTTACCTGTAGAAAACCTGTTACCTGTAGCCGCGTGTAAAGTGGCCATCTACTTATATAATCGGGGGTTTGGGATTCGGGCACTGTAGCCAAATCCCAAAATCCTTTGCGGCACTGCGAGCGATGACGTGGTAGCGTCATTGCGAGTCTCAGCTACACTAGCTCACACCGCCGCCACTCTCACCGCTGGGGCCTCAGTGTCACCATGCTGCTGCAGTAGCGGTGTAGGGGCAGCGCCCCTCTCCCCGGAATACACACTGGCCGCAGCGACGCCTCTCCTCACAACCCCCCCACGCGGCACCCCCACTCCTCCTCCTGCCCCGCCCGCGCTTTCCCCCACTCCTTCTGCCCCACTCGCGCTCCCCTCTGCTCTTTCTGCCCTGCCCGCGCTCCTCCCCGATTGCGCTCCCCGCGTTCCACCACTCCTGTGTCATCTGTTCTTATATTTACCCTCCGGCGAGTGCTTGGTGCTGGGAGTAGTAGCAGCCATTGTGCTGATAGGACCTTGCATGATGTCAGAATGACATCTGCGTTCTGCGCTGTGATTGGCCCACTTGCGGTCATGTGATATGTGACGTACTTATCACATGACCGCAAGCGCCCCAATCACAGCGCCGAACGCAGATGTCATTCTGACATCATGCAAGGTCCTATCAGCACAATGGCTGCTACTACTCCCAGCACCAAGCGCTCGGCGGAGGGTAAATATAAGAATTTCACAGCCTCCTTCATCCTCACAGCCTCCTTCATCCTCACAGCCTCCTCCATCCTCACAGCCTCCTCCATCCTCACAGCCTCCTTCATCCTCACAGCCTCCTCCATCCTCACAGCCTCCTCCATCCTCACAGCCTCCTTCATCCTTACAGCCTCCTTCATCCTCACAGCCTCCCCATCCTCACAGCCTCCACATCCCCCCAGCCTCCTCCATCCCCTCAGCCCCCTCCATCCTCACAGCCTCCTCCATCCTCACAGCCTCCTCAATCTTCACAGTATCCCTATCCTTACAGCCTCCTCCATCTTCACAGCCTCCTCCGTCCTTACAGCCTCCTCCGTCCTTACAGCCTCCTCCGTCCTCACAGCCTCCCCATCCTCACAGCCTCCCATCCTCACAGCCTTCTCCATCCTCTCAGCCTCCTTCATCCTCGCACCCTCCTCCATCCCCTCAGCCTCCTCCATCCCCTCAGCCTCCTCCATCCTCACAGCCTCCTCCATCCTCACAGCCTCCCCATCCTCACAGCTACCTTCATCCTCACAGCCTCCTCCATCCTCACAGCCTCCCTATCCTCACAGCCTCCCCATCCCTCAGCCTCCTCCATCCCCTCAGCCTCCTCCATCCTCACAGCCTCCTCCATCCTCACAGCCTCCTCCATCCCCTCAGCCTCCTCAATCTTCACAGTATCCCTATCCTCACAGCCTCCTCCATCCCCTCAGCCTCCTCCATCTTCACAGCCTCCTCCGTCCTCACAGCCTCCCTATCTTCACAGCCTCCTCCATGCTCACAGCCTCCTCCATCCCTTCTGCCTCCTTCATCCTCACAGCCTCCTCCATCCTCACAGCCTCCTCCATCCTCACAGCCTCCTCCATCCTCAACCGCACTACCTGACACCGGCGCCATCCTGCCAACCGTCGGCCCCGCGTCATCGCGACCGGCCTCGCAGACTCCGCGAGGTCCACGCTGCCCGGATGTCAGCGGTGGCTTCCGCCCCTGGCCGCTCTCTCACCGCTGCTGCCTCAGTGTCGCCATGCTGGTGGAGTAGCGGTGTAGGGGCTGTGGGCGGGTGTCGGGAGCCAGTGACGTCGTCCTGTGGGCGGTGGCGGCCAATGGGAGTGAGTGGACCCTGTCAGGCTGCAAAGCCTGACATGCCCCGCTCACTCCCATTGGCCGCCGCCGCCCCTGCAAGCAGATTGGGTGCTGTGTTGTACACACAGGACGCCCATCCCATTGACCAGGACTCGGCGTCCTGGACCAATCGGATGGCCGTCCTGTGTTTACCACACACCGCCCAATCCGCTCCTTCCCCTCAGGTTACACATGTGATCTGAGGGGAGGGACTGATCCCTCTCTGCAGCACCCAACCGGCCGCAGAGGATAATGCCGTGTGACTTGGGCTGCGATCAGCCCCAGCACGCAGCCATGTCCTGCCGCCGACCGGTGATGTCGCCGCTCCAGCCGCATCTCTCCTCACCCCTTCAGACGGACCTCTCCTCACCCCTCCAGCCAGACCTCTCCTCACCCCTCCAGCCGGAGCTCTCCTCACCCCTCCAGCCGGAGCTCTCCTCACCCCTCCAGCCGGAGCTCTCCTCACCCCTCCAGCCGGCGCTCTCCTCACCCCTCCAGCCGCACCTCTCCTCACCCCTCCAGCCGCACTTCTCACCCCTCCAGCCGCACTTCTCCTCACCCCTCCACCCCCACCTCCCTTCACCCCTCCAGCCTCTGCTCTCCTCAACCCTCCAGCTGGAGCTCTCCTCACCCCTCCAGCCGGAGCTCTCCTCACCCCTTCAGCCGGAACTCTCCTCACCCCTCCTTCCGCACCTCTCCTCACCCCTCCAGCCGCACCTCTCCTCACTCCTCCAGCCGGAGCTCTCCTCACCCCTCCAGCCTCCCACCACATTATACTCTGCTATCCACAGAGCCCCCTCTATACTCTGATACCCACAGAGCCACCTATATACTCTGCTACCCACAGAGCCGCCTGTATACTCTACTACCCACAGAGCCGCCTGTATACTCTGCTACCCACAGAGCCACCTATATACTCTGCTACCCACAGAGCCGCCTGTATACTCTACTACCCACAGAGCCGCCTGTATACTCTGCTACCCACAGAGCCGCCTCTATACTCTGCTACCCACAGAGCCGCCTCTATACTCTGCTACCCACAGAGCCGCCTCTATACTCTGCTACCCACAGAGCCGCCTCTATACTCTGCTACCCACAGAGCCGCCTCTATACTCTGCTACCCACAGAGCCGCCTCTATACTTTGCTACCCACAGACCCACCTGTATACTCTGCTACCCACAGAGCCGCCTGTATAATCTGCTACCCACAAAGCTGCCTGTATACTCTGCTACCCACAGAACCGCCTGTATACTCTGCTACCCACAGAGCCGCCTGTATACTTTGCTACCCACAGAGCCGCCTGTATAATCTGCTACCCTCAGAGCCGTCTGTATACTCTGCTACCCACAGACCCGCCTGTATACTCTGCTACCCACGACCGCGTTACTCGCTACCAGACCCCCTGTATACTCTGCTACCCACTCACCCACCTTATACACACAATTCATTTCACCGCGCTCCCAATGCAATTGCATCAGGCCTTTTTACTATCTACTTATATAATCGGGAGTTTTGGATTCGGGCACTGTAGCCGAATCCCAAAATCCTTTGCGGCACTGCGAGCGATGACGTGATAGCGTCATCGCGAGCCGCAGCCACACTAGCTCACACCGCCGCCACTCTCACCGCTGGGGCCTCAGTGTCGCCATGCTGCTGCAGTAGCGGTGTAGGGGCAGCTGCCCCTCTCCCCGGAATACACACTGGTCGCAGCGGCGCCTCTCCGCACAGCCCCCCCACGCGGCACCCACACTCCTCCTCCTGCCCCGCCCGCGCTTTCCCCACTCCTTTTGCCCCACTCGCGCTCCCCTCTGCTCCTTTTGCCCTGCCCGCGCTCCTCCCCACTTGCGCTCCCGCGTTCCCCCACTCCTGTGTCATCTGTTCTTATATTTACCCTACCGCCGAGCGCTTGGTGCTGGGAGTAGTAGCAGCCATTGTGCTGATAGGACCTTGCATGATGTCAGAATGACATCTGTGTTCTGCGCTGTGAATGGCCCGCTTGCGGTCATGTGATTTGTGACGTACTTATCACATGACCGCAAGCGCCCCAATCACAGCGCCGAACGCAGATGTCATTCTAACATCATGCAAGGTCCTATCAGCACAATGGCTGCTACTACTCCCAGCACCAAGCGCTCGGCGGAGGGTAAATATAAGAATTTCACAGCCTCCTTCATCCTCACAACCTCCTACATCCTCATAGCCTCCTCCATCCTCACAGCCTCCTTCATCCTCACAGCCTCCTCCATCCTCACAGCCTCCTTCATCCTCACAGCTCTTATCCCCAACACATCCTTAATTCCTTACAGCCTCCTCATCCCACAGCCTCCTTATCCTCACAGCCTCCTCCATCCTCACAGCCTCCTCCCTCCTCACAGCCTCCTACATCCTCACAGCCTCCTCCATCCCACAGCCTCCTTCATCCTCACAGCCTCCTCCTTCCTCTACAGCCTCCTCCATCCTCACAGCCTCCTCACATCCTCACAGCCTCCTCCATCCTCACAGCCTCTCCTCCTCACAGCCTCCTCCATCCTTACAGCCTCCTCCATCCTCACAGCCTCCTTCATCCCACAGCCTCCTCATCCCACAGCCTCCTCCATCCCTCAGCCTCCTCCATCCCTCAGCCTCCTCCATCCTCACAGCCTCCTCCATCCTCACAGCCTCCTCATCCCCACAGCCTCCTCCATCCTCTCAGCCTCCTCCATCCTCACAGCCTCCTCCATCCTCACAGCCTCCTCCATCCTCACAGCCTCCCCATCCTCACAGCCTCCTCCATCCTCACAGCCTCCTCCATCCTCACAGCCTCCCCATCCTCACAGCCTCCTTCATCCTCACAGCCTCCTCCATCCTCACAGCCTCCTCCATCCTCACAGCCTCCTCCATTGTCGCAGCCTCCTCCATCTTCACAGCCTCCCTATCCTCACAGCCTCCCCATCCCCTCAGCCTCCTCCATCCCTCAGCCTCCTCCATCCTCACAGCCTCCTCCATCCCCTCAGCCTCCTCTATCCTCACAGCCTCCTCAATCTTCACAGTATCCCTATCCTCACAGCCTCCTCCATCCCCTCAGCCTCCTCCATCTTCACAGCCTCCTCCGTCCTCACAGCCTCCCTATCTTCACAGCCTCCTCCATGCTCACAGCCTCCTCCATCCCTTCTGCCTCCTTCATCCTCACAGCCTCCTCCATCCTCACAGCCTCCTCCATCCTCACAGCCTCCTCCATCCTCAACCGCACTACCTGACACCGGCGCCATCCTGCCAACCGTTGGCCCCGCGTCATTCGCGACCGGCCTCGCAGACTCCGCGAGGTCCACGCTGCCCGGATGTCGGCGGTGGCTTCCGCCCCTCGCCGCTCTCTCACCGCTGCGGCCTCAGTGTCGCCATGCTGGTGGAGTAGCGGTGTAGGGGCTGTGGGCGGGTGCCGGGAGCCAGTGACGTCGTCCTGTGGGCGGTGGCGGCCAATGGGAGTGAGCGACCCTGTCAGCTGCAAAGCCTGACACGCCCCGCTCACTCCCATTGGCCGCCGCTGCCCCTGCAAGCGGATTGGGCGTTGTGTTGTACACACAGGACGCCCATCCCATTGGCCAGGACTCGGCGTCCTGGACCAATCGGATGGCCGTCCTGTGTTTACCACACACCGCCCAATCCGCTCCTTCCCCTCAGGTTACACATGTGATCTGAGGGGAGGGACTGATCCCTCTCTGCAGCACCCAACCGGCCGCAGAGGATAATGCCGTGTGACTTGGGCTGCGATCAGCCCCAGCACGCAGCCATGTCCTGCCGCCGACCGGTGATGTCGCCGCTCCAGCCGCATCTCTCCTCACCCCTCCAGCCGGACCTCTCCTCCCCCCTCCAGCCGGACTCTCCTCACCCCTCCAGCTGGAGCTCTCCTCAACCCTCCAGCCGGAGCTCTATTCACCCCTCCACCCCCACCTCCCTTCACCCCTCCAGCCAATGCTCTCCTCACCCCTCCAGCCGGAGCTCTCCTCATCCCTCCAGCCGTAGCTCTCCTCACCCCTCCAGCCGGACCTCTCCTCACCCCTCCAGCCGGACCTCTCCTCACCCCTCCAGCCGGACCTCTCCTCACCCCTCCAGCCGGACCTCTCCTCACCCCTTCATCCGGAGCTCTCCTCACCCCTCCAGCCGGAGCTTTCCTCGCCCCTCCAGCTGGAGCTCTCCTCATCCCTCCAACCGCAACTCTCCTCACCCTCCAGCCGCACCTCTCCTCACCCCTCCAGTCGCACCTCTCTTCACCCCTCAACCCCCACCTCTCCTCACCCCTCCAGCCGGAGCTCTCCTCATCCCTCCAGCCTCCCACCACATCATACCCTGCTATCCACAGAGCCCCCTCTATACTCTGATACCCACAGAGCCGCCTGTATACTCTGCTACCCACACAGCTGCCTCTATACTCTGCTACACACAGAGCCGTTTCTATACTCTGCTACCCACAGAGCCCCCTCTATACTCTGCTACCCACAGAGCCGCCTGTATACTCTACTACCCACAGAGCCGCCTGTATACTCTGCTACCCACAGAGCCGCCTCTATACTCTGCTATCCACAGAGCCGCCTCTATACTCTGCTATCCACAGAGCCGCCTCTATACTCTGCTACCTACAGAGCTGCCTCTGTACTCTGCTACCCACAGAGTCGCCTCTGTACTCTGCTACCCACAGACCCGCCTGCATACTCTGCTACCCACAGAGCCGCCTGTATAATCTGCTACCCACAGAGCCGCCTGTATACTCTGCTACCCACAGAGCCGCCTGTATACTCTGCTACCCACAGAGCCGCCTGTATACTTTACTACCCACAGACCCGCCTGTATACTCTGCTACCCTCAGAGCCGTCTGTATACTCTGCTACCCACTCACCCGCCTGTATACACACAATTAATTTCACCGTGCTCCCGATGCAATTGCATCGGGCCGTTTTACTAGTTATATATAAAAGTGTGTTTGATCCCATGGACTTCTATGAACACGGAGAATCCAATTCTGGTCATTTTTATCACTTGTTTATTATAAAGCTGGAAATCGTGGTGTGATAAACTTTAATAATCTCAAGAAATGTTGTATTTGAGTCACCCAGGGCTATATAGACTCGGGTATCCGGGCCTTTTGGTGGTTGGGAAGTCACTGGTGGCCTGCCCGGACCCATGGCCCTGGTGATCAATTAAAAAGGAGGTAGAAAATAATAAAAGTAAATTTCACGTTATGCTACCCGCAGATTCTGGTGATTGAGCACCAGCGCCCCTTCAGACCTCCGGAGGGCGATGGGACAACAGCTGACATGGTACAGCTCCCTGCAGGTAGAGCTGACCCTCCGGGTCAGGGATGCACCGGTGGTGATGGAGGTGCTGGTGAGGGATGGAGCAGGGATTCGGCCGGGCTGCTGGATAACTGGACAGTCTCTGAGGATGGCGGGGGACGCGGGAAAGGAACTGACACACACACCGCTGGTTGTGCTTTACCTTTTATGGCCAGTTTCCACACACCAACTTATCTGTCCAACTTCTGAACAACTCACTGGTTGCAGTGAAATTATGGACACATTGTTCCATTTGTACACAGCCACAAAATGGAGCAATGTGTCCATGATTTCACTGCAACCAGTAAGTTGTTCAGAAGTTGGACAGATAAGTTGGTGTGTGTAAAGTGGCCCTTACTGGTGTAGTTGCAGGTAAACGTCTAGAGCACTGCCGGGTGTTCAGGATGCACTTCTGGGTCTCCACGGCGAGTGGGTATAAGGCCTCCTTGTTGCTTTCCCATGTGTGTGAAGCCCCCGCCTGTGTGAACAGTGTCCTACAGATCTGTTCACTGTGTGCATGGCTCTTTAGTGTTTGTCTAGTTTGTTTCTTGTTTCTGCAAGAGAAGGAAGCCGCCCACCCCTCCCTTTGGGCCATGCACATGAAAAGCCGTCTTCTGCAGTCAGTCCATGTCAGACACTGGACCTGTCTGGACCCGGCTCATGTAGGTACTTATTCACATGGTCAGGTTTTTAAACACACAGATAGGGACTGCTCTGATGCGGGTTACCTTGACGTTTGGTAGAGCGGCTTAGTATACCTTTTTTGCAAAAACGTATCAACCAAATACCCTGTTTTTTATCACTTTTTTATGCAGCACTTGCTTTTTACTGTTTTTATCTATTATAACAGAGTATTTTTGCACGTTTTTTTTATTGTTTTTTGTGATTCAGAAGCCCCGGCCTGTGTAGAACTTGGCTGGCCTCCTCTGCTCTCTTTCTCCACCTGTGCTGTTGTCGGAATACCCTCGCTCGACTACCGCTGTTCCTCTCTCTACGGTGTCTGGCTCCCTGGTATGTGACTGCGCAGATGCCAGGGAGACTGAAGTCTCTACTGTATATCGGTATTTTCTACTGGGCCTGTACTCTCCAGTAGACTCGGACTCCGGTGTCGAGTGTGTTGCTCGGGGGTGAACCTAACGCTGGCTCCTTGGTCCCCACTGTTCTTTCTCTTCTCCTTGCCTCCCGACCCCACTCTTTGGCCTTGCAGGACTACTCGAAGGCTGTTTAGGGTGACTGGCTCGGGCCTAACGCAGCACCGACCACCAGTACGTCTTCACAGCTCTTGTAGTGTCTGCACACTCTAACTAACTCCGCCCCCAGCACCAGGGGATCTTGCCTAAGGGCAGCAAGTTGGACTCCCCCTACTGTGCTGGGGTGGAAGGTGTTGTTTGTCTGTGTACCCGCTGTGGAAACCCATCCGTGCTGCGGGTGAGTCTGTGGTTAACTGTGTTAGCATAGTGCCACATTCCCCCCTAGGTAAGGTCAGTACTCCTGGACTGCGGAACATTTTTGGTTAACAACATATATAACATTTTCAACAGGTAACATATTTACACAGTCTCAAAAGTCAAAAATGTAAAAAACCACTGAAAAATGTCAAAACAGGTGCAGTCCATACGGTGTTAGTCCATCTACCACAGGCTGGAAAAAGTAGTTGTCACACCAGTCCTGTGACTATGGTCCTTTTTTTTAATTGGGAAAAGTGGTTTGAAAGAGTCTTTACAGTAGTCTCTGTAAGCTCTGGGTGAAAAAGGAAAAAGTTTATCAAAAGTTCAACAAAGTTCAATAAAGTACTTACAGGTAAAGTCTCTGTAGCTTAAAAAGTTTAGAACACACAACAACATTTACTACGGGTGCCTCGGCGTAGGAGTCCTAGGTACTGCAGGGGCCTCTACCGGTCATAAGCGCTGTAGGCCTCCTGGCCCTGGGGTTACCTATTAGCCAAGATTTTGCTCTCCCTAGACAGCTCCTTACACCAACTCCACTCACCCCTTTTTTGGTGTTGTGTACCTGGTGCGACCTGTTTTGGCCTATTCTTCACCATTTTTGCACACTACTATTTACATGTTCTTAAATTTTTACACAGCCAGTGTGCACACAGCGGCCAGTGTGCACATAGCGGCCAGTCTGCACTGTGTATACAGCGGCCAGTCTGCAGTGTGCACACAGCGGCCAGTTTGCACTGGGCACACAGCGGCCAGTCTGCACTGGGCGTACAGCGGCCAGTCTGCACTGCAATACTGTGGCCAGTCTTCACTGCGCACACAGCGGCCTGTCTGCACTGCACACACAGCGGCCACTGTGCACACAGCAAGATGTTGGGAAAGAAAGGTGTTCAACAGTCCGCGCTGCCCGGTCCACTCACTCCAAAGAACACACATGTGGGTGATGTTCAAACAGTTTTCCTTTATTTTCCGACGCGTTTCAGTGCCCTCCTGGCACCTTCCTCAGGAGGGCACCGAAACGCGTCGGAAAATAAAGGAAAACTGTTTGAACATCACCCACACGTGTGTTCTTTGGAGTGAGTGGACCGGGCAGCGCGGACTGTTGAACACCTTTCTTTCCCAACATCTTGATGTGTCTCCACAAGTGAGTGGTCGGTGGAAGTCCAGCAGCAGCCTTCAGGACATTATTATCCATACGCCTTCAAACCAGTTGTGGGTTACACAACTGGCATAGGTGAGTGAAATTCTTACACACCACCCTGTGTCAGTGTCTAGTGATAAGGCACTATTGCGCCTCTTGTTCCCCCCTCTTTTTCATTACTGTGCACACAGCGGCCAGTGTGCACACAGCGGCCAGTCTGCAATGTGCACACAGCGGCCAGTCTGCACTGTGTATACAGCGGCCAGTCTGCAGTGTGCACACAGCGGCCAGTCTGCAGTGTGCACACAGCGGCCAGTCTGCAATGTGCACACAGCGGCCAGTCTGCACTGTGTATACAGCGGCCAGTCTGCAATGTGCACACAGCGGCCAGTCTGCACTGTCCACACAGCGGCGAGTCTGCACTGTCCACACAGAGGCCAGTCTGCACTGTGCACACAGCGGCCAGTCTGCAATGTGCACACAGCGGCCAGTCTACACTGTCCACACAGCGGCCAGTCTGCACTGTCCACACAGCGGCAGGTCTGCACTGTCCACACAGCGGCGAGTCTGCACTGCCCACACAGCGGCGAGTCTGCACTGTCCACACAGCGGCCAGTCTGCACTGTGTATACAGCGGCCAGTCTGCAATGTGCACACAGCGGCCAGTCTGCAATGTGCACACAGCGGCGAGTCTGCACTGTCCACACAGCGGCGAGTCTGCACTGTCCACACAGCGGCCAGTCTGCACTGTGTATACAGCGGCCAGTCTGCAATGTGCACACAGCGGCCAGTCTGCACTGTCCACACAGCGGCCAGTCTGCACTGTCCACACAGCGGCCAGTCTGCTCTGTGCACACAGCGGCCAGTCTGCACTGTGCACACAGCGGCCAGTCTGCACTGTGCACACAGCGGTCAGTCAGCACTGTGCACACAGCGGCCAGTCTGTACTGTGCACACAGCGGCCAGTCTGCACTGTGCACACAGCGGCCAGTCTGCACTGTGCACACAGCGGTCGGTCAGCACTGTGAACACAGCGGCCAGTCTGCACTGTGCACACAGCGCCCAGTCTGCACTGTGCACACAGCGGCCAGTCTGCACTGGGCACACAGCAGCCAGTCTGCGATGTGCACATAGCGGGCAGTTTGTAATGTGTTTACGGCCCGCTGTCTCTAATGTGTATACAGTGGGTAGTCTGTGTTGTGTATACGGCCCGCAGTCTGTAATGTGCAGCATCGGAAGGTTTTTCTGCGGGCAGAGTTCGCTCTCTGTTCTTCTCGGTGCCTCCATGGATTCTGTTCCTCTTGATGCCCAGCACTGGACTTTCTGCCTCCACCTTTAATCTTTCCCCATCTTTGGGATCTGGCTGAGTCTTGGCTATCTATATACCACAGCCTCATATCTATGTAGCACAGCCTCCTGGGTATAATTCTCCTGTCCTGTATACTGGGTGTAATCCTCAGTATCTGTATTATTCTGTATATATACACTGCACAGTACCACTTCTCCTGTCCTGTATACTGGGTGTAATCCTCAGTATCTGCATTATTCTGTATATATACACTGCACAGTACCACTTCTCCTGTCTTGTATACTGGGTGTAATCCTCAGTATCTGTATTATTCTGTATATATACACTGCACAGTACCACTTCTCCTGTCCTGTATACTGGGTGTAATCCTCAGTATCTGTATTATTCTGTATATATACACTGCACAGTACCACTTCTCCTGTCCTGTATACTGGGTGTAATCCTCAGTATCTGTATTATTCTGTATATATACACTGCACAGTATCACTTCTCCTGTCCTGTATACTGGGTGTAATCCTCAGTATCTATTATTCTGTATATATACACTGCACAGTACCATTTCTCCTGTCCTGTATACTGGGTGTAATCCTCAGTATCTGTATTATTCTGTATATATATACACTGCACAGTACCACTTCTCCTGTCCTGTATACTGGGTGTAATCCTCAGTATCTGTATTATTCTGTATATATACACTGCACAGTACCACTTCTCCTGTCCTGTATACTGGGTGTAATCCTCAGTATCTGTATTATTCTGTATATATACACTGCACAGTACCACTTCTCCTGTCCTGTATACTGGGTGTAATCCTCAGTATCTGTATTATTCTGTATATATACACTGCACAGTACCACTTCTCCTGTCCTGTATACTGGGTGTAATCCTCAGTATCTGTATTATTCTGTATATATACACTGCACAGTATCACTTCTCCTGTCCTGTATACTGGGTGTAATCCTCAGTATCTATTATTCTGTATATATACACTGCACAGTACCATTTCTCCTGTCCTGTATACTGGGTGTAATCCTCAGTATCTGTATTATTCTGTATATATATACACTGCACAGTACCACTTCTCCTGTCCTGTATACTGGGTGTAATCCTCAGGATCTGTATTATTCTGTATATATACACTGCACAGTACCACTTCTCCTGTCCTGTATACTGGGTGTAATCCTCAGTATCTGTATTATTCTGTATATATACACTGCACAGTACCACTTCTCCTGTCCTGTATACTGGGTGTAATCCTCAGTATCTGTATTATTCTGTATATATATACACTGCACAGTACCACTTCTCCTGTCCTGTATACAGGGTGTAATCCTCAGTATCTGTATTATTCTGTATATATACACTGCACAGTATCACTTCTCCTGTCCTGTATACTGGGTGTAATCCTCAGTATCTGTATTATTCTGTATATATACACTGCACAGTACCACTTCTCCTGTCCTGTATACTGGGTGTAATCCTCAGTATCTGTATTATTCTGTATATATACACTGCACAGTACCACTTCTCCTGTCCTGTATACTGGGTGTAATCCTCAGTATCTGTATTATTCTGTATATATACACTGCACAGTACCACTTCTCCTGTCCTGTATACTGGGTGTAATCCTCAGGATCTGTATTATTCTGTATATATACACTGCACAGTACCACTTCTCCTGTCCTGTATACTGGGTGTAATCCTCAGTATCTGTATTATTCTGTATATATACACTGCACAGTACCACTTCTCCTGTCCTGTATACTGGGTGTAATCCTCAGTATCTGTATTATTCTGTATATATACACTGCACAGTACCACTTCTCCTGTCCTGTATACTGGGTGTAATCCTCAGTATCTGTATTATTCTGTATATATACACTGCACAGTACCACTTCTCCTGTCCTGTATACTGGGTGTAATCCTCAGTATCTGTATTATTCTGTATATATACACTGCACAGTACCACTTCTCCTGTCCTGTATACTGGGTGTAATCCTCAGTATCTGTATTATTCTGTATATATACACTGCACAGTATCACTTCTCCTGTCCTGTATACTGGGTGTAATCCTCAGTATCTGTATTATTCTGTATATATACACTGCACAGTACCACTTCTCCTGTCCTGTATACTGGGTGTAATCCCAGTATCAGTATTATTCTGTATATATACACTGCACAGTACCACTTCTCCTGTCCTGTATACTGGGTGTAATTCTCAGTATCTGTATTATTCTGTATATATACACTGCACAGTATCACTTCTCCTGTCCTGTATACTGGGTGTAATCCTCAGTATCTGTATTATTCTGTATATATATGGAGGGCACCTCGGCCGCTGCCGTATGCTCTAGACTGCCGAGCCCTCAGCTGGCTCAGCAACAACAATCCCACTCTTCGGCAATGATACAGGACAAGAAAAGAAGCCCCCCTTCTCTCAACTACTTTAGCCTGCCTTCTCAGGTTCCCCTCCTCCCCCTTTTCTCACTAGCCCTCAGCCTGCCTCCTGGCTATAAATAGCCTTAACTAGGGGCAACCTCCCTCTTACCATCCTGCTCCCCAGGCGAACATCAACGTCAACGTCGATGGGTGAACAAACAATGATCGCTTCGCCGAACGGATGATGTACGCCGAACATAGATCCTAGGAGCAGAGGTAAGAGAGGACCAGCCGGGAGAGAGCCAATGGCTTGCCTCCCTTGCGGGCACCAGCTCCCTCTCGGGTGGCCCGCAGAGCGTAGGGTCCACCAGGCCCACCGGCAGCGGCGGTGTTCTTTATGCTCATTACATGTCCACATATACAGCTGTGTCCTTATGCTCATTACATGTCCACATACAGCTGTGCCTTAAGCTGATTACATCTGATTACATGTCCACACATACAGCTGTGCCCTAAGCTGATTACATGTCCACTATACAGCTCTTGCTTTGTGCACTTACATGTCCACAATACAGCTCTGCTTCATGCCATACATGGCGACTATCCGCTGGCAGTCGCTCATACATGTCCACCAGTTCAGCTGTGCCTCAGCTTTGCGCTGATTGGCATGTCCACACATACAGCTGGCCCGACTAGCTGGTTTACGGCCCACCCATCCCCAGCGCCGGTGTGCCTTTAACAATGCAACAATGACCCCAAGTGTCTCAGTCAGGCTCCCAGAATGCTCTAAGTTGTGATAGGACACAGTGCAGGGTCGCCTATCATAGCTTTGGCACCCAGGTTCAGCAGACCCTTAGGACCTCGGGGGGTCCACTTCCAGTACGCTAGACGCGGTCTGATCCGTCCGGCTGTCCGCTTCACAGACGCGCGGGCACCTCCTTGGATCACACCGCAGTCGGGCGAGGTTTGCCCTCCATATTCAACCAGGATGCGATATCAGAGACCCCAAGGGCGCGCGTCCGGACTGTCCGCTGAGTCTGCGTGCGATCACACAGGATCGAGGCATAATAACGTCTACATAGCTGTATATGAAAGCCGTCCCAGGTCTTGAAGCGGACATTTAGGTATCGGATAACAAGCGAGTCTGAATTCACAGCTTTAGCTGTCATGCCTCAGGATTTGAGCTAGGCGACCCTATGCTGGTTAATTGGTATCCTTCTCTACAGAGCCACAGCAGGTTCAGTCACTGTCTAAGTACTAATTATCTTTTCCTTTGTTTCATTCTTTTCGGTCAGCAGGTGTTTTAATTTATCATTTAGTCTGTCCTATCACATTTCAGGTGTGGCTAATTATACCTTCCTCATCTTCAATCACAGCATCAATATACACGTACCGGTCATTATGCACCAAAAAAAAAAAAAAAAAGGACAACTATAGGTAAAATCCATAGAAGCTAAACTTTATACCACAGGAGACACAGCATAGTGGTTAGCACAGCGGACTGTCAACGCAAAGGTGCCCAGTTCTAGACCGGGCACAGACGTTTACATCAATGCATCCAACAGTAATTTCTTACATGGCAAAACTGCGCCAAATTAAGTCGTAGTATCACTTGCCTTGCAATGGCTTGTCTGTATGGCTTTGAATTATGTGGCATATGTTAGTATTTTACAGGTACTGATATGAATAACTCAGAGTTTTTAAAGACTCAAATCTATAAGATGATACACTGGGTAAAAGATCTGTCGAGTCCTCTGTTGCTGCAGTCGCAGTTATATGTTCCCCGAGCTACCAATTAATCTATCATCAATATCTATACATGAACAATACAGATCTGGATATACAAATATTGGTTGCTGAATGTCAACACTGTACATTAGATTCATCCTAACACAAGTTCATACAGGAATGATACATAACCCGGTCCAGTACCTTATACCATGTCCCAGTCACTCCCCAGCAACAATAATTGCTCAGTTGCATGGTTTTAATTTATTGTCACCTTGCATACAACCGCACTGTCCTTATGGCAGCTTGCAATCCATTAACACACGTTGCTGTGCCTGCAACCTAGGATCATGCAGAGGGTGAATGCAGAGTTATAGGCAACCGGGTTCAGCTCTGCTCATGTTTAAGCTGCGCAGCAGGTGCTTATGTGCATACACACCAGGACAAGCGTACACACACTGGAGGCAGGTCTAGATACACACCAGCAAATATTAATAAATATGCGTGTTTAACGGTAGGTTATACCATACTGCACAAGGATGCCCCAGCAGTTGCCCGCATCTACAATACATATCACAAAGAATAACCTTCTCCTTTCAGGGGAATCCACACACGGGTTGCCCCAAGTGCTAGTATCATCATCTCCCTTAAGATTACACGAGAAAGGGCGATCTCTCAAGACCCCAAAGAGGAGGTTGAAAGTCGGGTGCGATTTACGGCCCAGCGCCCTGCAATGGTTAACGCACATGGTGATGCCATCACGGAAACTGATTCACATTTCAGCCATTTACATACATTTACTCACACCGTTTTGCCAGTCGACACGTAAGTGTCTATTTCCACAGAAGGCTGCAGGTACAGGTTGGCACAATTCAGGTAAGATTGGGATGTATGACAGTGAGTCTCGCTGGGCTCGTACGCAAAATAGGTATGCAGCTCTTGGGCTATATTAACCCCTTAAGGGCCAAGCCTCTATTTGCAATTTTTGATCGGTCACATTCTGAGGTTATATTTCCGGAACATTTCAACATATCCTATTGGTTACAAGACTGACTTTCATGACATGTTGGATTTAATATTAACAGTAAATTCATCTGGTTCGTTAGGCAGGTAACTAAATTCAGGTCTGCAGATGGGACACATCGGGCATTGGTCGGTAGTATTAGTTTTGACAGCCGCTGCCCCGAGACGTATATCAGCTACACAGGCTCAAAAAAAAAAAAAAAAAAATATATATAACTGCTGGGGAACACTGTTGATTTAGACCATCGGTCGAACGTCTCGGTCCCTGGGAATAAAGCACGGAAGCTGAAGGAAGTGCCGTTTCTAATTTTCTTATATACAGATAGAAAAATAATAACAACACAAGGTACAACTAATATTTAATAGATAGCAGCACACCACGCGAGCATAAGAGAAACATAGCTAATTAAGAACACCGGATTTATCTATAATAAAAAAATAAATAAATAAATAAATAATAAATTGGTTCCAGCCCTACAAAAAGAGACACACATCACTTCCCAATGCAAGGGGTAAGTTACACATTAGTACAACCATAACCATAATGTTTGGGGATATATCTAGCCAGGGCCCACACCTCGCAGGGCTAGTGCTAAAAAGTGAGTGTGGAGGGGTACGGGCAAGCTCGCAGGCTACGACTCAACCTTGGCGTAGAGGCTACCGGTTGTTATGTCACACACCTGTTAAATGACTGCAACTTTGAATGGTCAGCAGGCATTCCCGCAACAGGGCGCCAATATCCCGTTGCACTAAGTCATCCTGTTTTCCAATCATATGGCAAAGGGCTGGTTGCAATATTGTGTTAGTCACCTCGAAGCTTGGCTGTTTACTGCAGCATTAGCTGTTGCCTTTTAGGGAGCGCTGCACGTTAGCGAACCAGTTAACAAGTCAGCCCACCGCCCGGGGGGGGCCACGGCATGGCGACATAATAGCATGTAAAGAAGGGGTTAGAATTCGCAGCAGGTGGTCCAAGCAAGCCAAGGTATATGGTTCCCCGTTTCCATCCGGGGGTCCTATATGCCCCTTGGAGGCCATACAGCAGCACTGCGCCTCCTGCACTCCTTCAATCATGTTTTCGAGTAGGTAGAGGGTGCCCCGCTTACCGCTGCAGTTCACCAGTTTGCTAACAGTTTCTTTAGGAAAGCGGATCGCCAACCAAACCAGTATGGCACACATTCCGGTCAGATCGGAGCTGCAACGAAGGCAGCGAGAGCGGGCTTTTTTGCAAACCACGAGATACAACAGGTGAAAAGATGGAAGTCAGACTCCTTTTTTCCGGTATGTAAGACCAGATTTACTGTGAACAGGACGATGCATGGGCGTCCCCCACCAAGACTCAGCATTCCCCTCTCTTCTCCTAACTCCGCTACTCTACTCCTCTTCTCTCCGACCTCTTCCCTACTCCTCCGGCTCCCCACTTCCAGTCTCCTTTCCCCCCCTTTTTTTTTTTACATCAGCTGGTTCTTCGCTGCCTCGGCTCCGCCTCCCTTCCCACCTTTCCTCATTACCTCTAAAGCTCTTCTTTCTCTTTTACCCCCCCCTCCCCGGTAACAAGGAAGTGTAATTTTCTTTTATAGGCACCGGCAGAGCCTCGGGCGGAGTCTTGGGTCAAGCAAAAATGTTATGGACAGACAAGCGGAGAGGAAGCCAGGAGAGGCAAAAACCTCAGTCTGTGAAATCATGAGGTCCATCAGAAAACTGCAATAGACTCTACATGGGTGCAGGTGCTCCCAGAGGCAGTGGCCAATTTTCGAAGTTAGTAACGGATCCAGTGATATTAGTAATACATGCCGGGGGCGACGTGTTGGTGTCCATAAGGACTCAAGGACTGTGGGTGAGCATGAAGTCAGTTTAAGAAAGGTTGGATCTCTTTTAATTGCACAGTGATAATATGGTACGCTACGCTGCCAAAAAAAAAAAAAATATATGGCTACGAGTAAAGAAACCCGTCAGCGGTTGAACGCTCCAGGAGATAGGTCAACACACGAATTGCGTGGCGAGTGGTGGTCAGGAATGGCCTGGTAGTACACCTCGACATTATACAGAACAAAGTGAAAGGTTTCCTACCCTCAGACGGAAGCAGCCTAAATGAGTTAAGGTCGGTCATATTCCTGTCGGATATCCTAGACGGGGTGGAGAAAGGTCAGAAACACGTGTGGGGGGGTCGCAGCTCTGGCTCTGCTTAGAGCAGCTCCTTGGCCGGTGGAAGGGGGAGTTGGTAAAATTCAACCTGTCCAGGATGGCCTAGGCATCGGGCGCCCCTCCTACAGGGCGTCAACTGCGCTAGGACGGCCAGGGCATCAGGTTTTGCCTCTTCCCAGGACCTAAGGCTGATATGCCGCACAAGGCCGGTAGGCCGTTCAAGGCTGTTACGCCTTACTAGGCTGATACGCCGCAAGGCTGTTAAGCCTCCAAGTGGGCCTGTGGGCTGTTATGCCCAAAACAACAAAGAGCTGCGGCCATAACCAATCCACCCCACTTTTTATTAATTCCTATCAGTTCCGTCGGTCCCATTGTTAGTGAGCGCCCACGTTCCGCCTTCCAGTATAGTTATCCGTTGTGTTGCATGTTTTAATAAAGCTTTGAAAATTACAACGTTGTGGTCTCAATCATTGCACGGCGAGGGGAACCGAGTAGCGGGTCTCGGCAGTCTACACTGCACAGTACCACTTCTCCTGTCCTGTATACTGGGTGTAATCCTTAGTGTCTGTATTATTCTGTATATATACACTGCACAGTACCACTTCTCCTGTCCTGTATACTGGGTGTAATCCTCAGTATCTGTATTATTCTGTATATATACACTGCACAGTACCACTTCTCCTGTCCTGTATACAGGGTGTAATCCTCAGTATCTGTATTATTCTGTATATATACACTGCACAGTACCATTTCTCCTGTCCTGTATACTGGGTGTAATCCTCAGTATCTATTATTCTGTATATATACACTGCACAGTACCATTTCTCCTGTCCTGTATACTGGGTGTAATCCTCAGTATCTGTATTATTCTGTATATATACCCTGCACAGCACCACTTCTCCTGCCCTGTATACTGGGTGTAATCCTCAGTATCTGTATTATTCTGTATATATACACTGCACAGTACCACTTCTCCTGTCCTGTATACCGGGTGTAATTCTCAGTATCTGTATTATTCTGTATATATACACTGCACAGTACCACTTCTCCTGTCCTGTATACTGGTGTAATCCTCAGTATCTGTATTATTCTGTATATATATACATTGCACAGCACCACTTCTCCTGTCCTGTATACTGGGTGTAATCCTCAGTATCTGTATTATTCTGTACATATACACTGCACAGTACCACTTCTCCTGTCCTGTATACTGGGTGTAATCCTCAGTATCTGTATTATTCTGTATATATACATGAAGCACCACTTCTCCATCTGTAGCTGGGTGTATTCAGTATCTGTATATTCGTAATATACACTGCACAGTACACTTCTCCTTCCTGTATACGGTGTAATCCTCAGTATCTGTATTATTCTGTAATATACACTGCACAGCAACACTTCTCCTGTCCTGTATACTGGTGTAATCCTCAGTATCTGTATGGATTCTGTTACATATACACTGCACAGTACCACTCTCCTGTCCTGTACTGGGTGTAATCCTCAGTATCGTATATCGTTATTATTCATGCACAGCACACTCATAGAAGGTAATCCTCGTATTATTATCAGTATATACACTGCACGTAACCACCTTCTCCTGTCCTGTATACTGGTGAAATCCTCCGCATCTGTTATATTCTGTATATATACACTGCACAAGTACACATCCATTCCTATCGGTGAGTCCTATTTTGCATTATTCTGTGTATATACACTGCACAGTTAACCACTTCTCCTGTCCTGTATATGTGATCCTCTATTGCATTATTGTGATATTATACCTGCACAGTACCACTTCTCCTGTCCTGTATACTGGGTGTAATCCTCAGTATCTGTATTATTCTGTATATATACACTGCACAGTACCACTTCTCCTGTCCTGTATACTGGGTGTAATCCTCAGTATCTGTATTATTCTGTTTATATACACTGCACAGTACCACTTCTCCTGTCCTGTATACTGGGTGTAATCCTCAGTATCTGTATTATTCTGTATATATACACTGCACAGTACCACTTCTCCTGTCCTGTATACTGGGTGTAATCCTCAGTATCTGTATTATTCTGTATATAACACTGCACAGTACCACTTCTCCTCTCCTGTATACTGGGTGTAATCCTCAGTATCTGTATTATTCTGTATATATTAACACTGCACAGTACCACTTCTCCTGTCCTGTATACTAGGTGTAATCCTCAGTACCTGTATTATTCTGTATATATACACTGCACAGTACCACTTCTCCTGTCCTGTATACCGGGTGTAATCCTCAGTATCTGTATTATTCTGTATATATACACTGCACAGCACCACTTCTCCTGTCCTGTATACTGGGTGTAATCCTCAGTATCTGTATTATTCTGTACATATACACTGCACAGTACCACTTCTCCTGTCCTGTATACTGGGTGTAATCCTCAGTATCTGTATTATTCTGTATATATACACTGCACAGCACCACTTCTCCTATCCTGTATACTGGGTGTAATCCTCAGTATCTGTATTATTCTGTATATATACACTGCACAGTACCACTTCTCTGTCCTGTATACTGGGTGTAATCCTCAGCATCTGTATTATTCTGTATATATACACTGCACAGTACCACTTCTCCTGTCCTGTATACTGGGTGTAATCCTCGGTATCTGTATTATTCTGTATATATACACTGCACAGTACCACTTCTCCTGTCCTGTATACTGGGTGTAATCCTCAGTCTTTGTATTAATTCTGTATAGACAACACTGCACAGTACCACTTCTCCTGTCCTGTATACTGGGTTATAATCCTCAGTATCTGTATTATTCTGTATATATACACTGCACAGTACCACTTCTCCTGTCCTGTATACTATGTGTAATCCTCAGTATCTGTATTATTCTGTATATATACACTGCACAGTACCACTTCTCCTGTCCTGTATACTGGGTGTAATCCTCAGTATCTGTATTATTCTGTATATATACACTGCACAGTAGCATTTCTCCTGTCCTGTATACTATGTGTAATCCTCATATCTGTATTATTCTGTATATATACACTGCACAGCACCACTTCTCCTGTCCTGTATACTGGGTGTAATCTTCAGTATCTGTATTATTCTGTATATATACACTGCACAGTACCACTTCTCCTGTCCTGTATACTATGTGTAATCCTCATATCTGTATTATTCTGTATATATACACTGCACAGTACCACTTCTCCTGTCCTGTATACTGGGTGTAATCCTCAGTATCTGTATTATTCTGTATATATACACTGCACAGCACCACTTCTCCTATCCTGTATACTGGGTGTAATCCTCAGTATCTGTATTATTCTGTATATATACACTGCACAGCACCACTTCTCCTGTCCTGTATACTGGGTGTAATCCTCAGTATCTGTATTATTCTGTATATATACACTGCACAGTACCACTGTCACGCTGGGAGCGGGAGAGACACCCAGCGTAGGACAACGACGGGGGGGGATAAGGAGTCCCTAAAGCTATGGGCACAAGAGGGAGAGGGTGACCCCTAGTCTTCCTGGGGCTGACCCTGTCTGCCCTGACGTCCCTATACAGTTTCCTCAACTGTCGCCGACCACGAACCTCGTCCCTCTCTGATCCTAGCACTACCTTATCTAAGGATCAGATGGGGAGGTTCACTAGACCCCTCCACTAACAACTAAAGACAACACAAGGAAAACAGACAATGGGGAAAGAAAACACTTATCTTGCAGCAGAGCACAGCAACCTCCACAACCTCAGCTTCTGCTTGGAGCAAGGATAATGAGTCCACAAGGAAATATCACCTGCACCGAGGGAGGGCAATGAAACTCCTTATAAAGGAGGGAAGAACCTGCTGGGTCCTAGAGACCCAGAATACTGGTGTAGAAACCAGACCGAGCACAAGACCTTCCCAGCCGTCCTCCCATGATAGGGAGATCTTATCATACCTTCTCTTTATCTACACAGAAGGTAAATGCCCCTGAAAGGCGGACCGTCCTCAAACCTTATGGCTGATTGGCCAAACGCTGGGACCGTCTGCGCGTGGCCTCTACCCTGTCATCCGTGCCACCCGTGACAGTACCCCCCCGTCCACGAGTGGCCCCCGGACACTCAGGACCAGGCTTATCCGGATGGGAACGGTGAAAAGCGCGGACTAGCCTAGCGGCGGAGACTTCCGACGCCGGCACCCACATCCGTTCCTCCGGACCGTATCCCCTCCAGTGCACCAAATACTGAAGAGAACGGCGCACCCTGCGAGAATCAACCACCTTTGAGATCTCAAATTCCAAATTCCCCGCTACGCAGATGGGCTCCGGGGGCAAAGGAGACGGGTTAGACGACGGCACATACGGTTTGAGGAGCGACCTATGAAATACATTGTGGATCTTAAGAGCGGGAGGCAACGCAAGACGAAACGCCACGGGATTGATAACGGCGGTTATCTGATAAGGGCCAATAAACCTGGGCCCCAACTTCCAAGAGGGCACCTTCAACTTCACATTCTTGGTAGACAACCACACGTAGTCATTCACACACAGGTCCGGACCTGGCGCACGCTTCCTGTCAGCCATACGTTTGTACCTGTCGCCTAAGAGCTTCAAGCTACTCTGTACCCTCCGCCAAACCGAGGAGAGGGATGAGGTAAATCGGTCCTCCTCAGGAACTCCGGAAGGACTAGTACCACTAAAAGTACCAAACTGAGGATGAAACCCATATGCACCGAAGAACGGTGACTTGCCAGTGGACTCCTGAAGACGATTATTAAGGGCAAACTCGGCCAAGGGCAAATAACTCGCCCAAGTCTCCTGATTGTCAGAGACAAAACACCTCAGATAAGTCTCCAAATTCTGATTCATACGTTCGGTCTGCCCATTAGACTGAGGATGAAAAGCAGAAGAGAAGGACAAGGCAATTCCTAAACGTGCACAAAAAGCCTTCCAAAACTTGGAGACAAACTGAGTACCACGATCAGAAACCACCTCGGAGGGAACTCCATGAAGCTTCACGATCTCACTTACAAACACCTGTGCCAGTGTCCGAGCATTAGGAAGCGCGGGCAGTGCCACAAAGCGAACCATCTTACTGAACCTATCAACCACTACCAGCACTACCGTCTTGCCTGCAGACGCCGGAAGATCGGTGATAAAATCCATTGACACATGTGTCCATGGCCTCTCAGGAATAGACAATGGCAAGAGAGAACCAGTCGGACGGGTATGCGGAACCTTAGCCCGTGCACACACACTACAGGCAGATACGAATTCCGCTACGTCCTTCCTCAACCCCGGCCACCAAAAGCGACGAGATAAAAGATCGAAGGTGGCCCTACTGCCGGGATGCCCTGCCAATACGGAGTCGTGATGCTCTGACAGCACTCTGAGACGCAAAGATGATGGCACAAACAGTCTCCCAGAAGGACAGGAGGCAGGGGCGCCCCCCTGGACCTTCAACACCTCCCCCTCCAGATCAGGGCAAAGAGCAGAAACAACCACCCCCTCCTGTAAGATGGGAACGGGACTTTCATGAGCACTACCACCCGGGAAACTACGCGACAATGCATCAGCCTTCACGTTCTCAACCCCTGGACGGTAAGTGACGGTAAAATTAAATCTCGTGAAAAACAAGGACCACCGGGCCTGCCGGGGATTGAGACGCTTGGCGGACTCAAGGTAAGACAGGTTCTTGTGGTCGGTAATAACCGTGATGGGATGGACAGCCCCTTCCAATCAGTGACGCCATTCCTCAAAAGCCAATTTAATAGCCAACAGCTCCCTATTACCGACATCATAATTCCTCTCGGCCGACGACAACTTCTTGGAGAAGAACGCGCAGGGCACCCATTTCCCAGGCGAAGGGCCTTGCGACAATACAGCCCCCACCCCCACCTCAGACGCATCCACCTCCACAACGAAGGGCTGAGAAAGATCGGGCTGACGGAGAATAGGTGCGGAAACAAAACAACGCTTTAGGGAGGAGAAAGCCTGGCGAGCAGACTCCGACCACTCGGAAAAATCGGTCCCCTTCCTAGTCATGTCCGTAAGAGGCGTCACCAGCACCGAATAGTTCCGAATAAATTTACGGTAAAAGTTGGTAAACCCCAAAAAACGTTGCAATGCCCGTAGATTGTCCGGTTGTTCCCAGTCCAACACCGCCCGGACTTTTTCCGGATCCATCCGAAAACCCAATGGCGACAGGAGGTACCCCAAAAACCGTACCTCCTGAACGGCGAAGACACATTTCTCGAGTTTAGCATACAGCTTATTGTCTCGTAATACCTGTAACACCTGCTTGACATGGGACTGATGCGTCTCCAAATCAGGGGAATAGATCAAGATATCATCTAAGTAAACAACCACAAATCTACCCACCAAATGATGGAATATGTCATTGACAAAGTGTTGGAACACCGCAGGGGCGTTAGTGAGCCCGAACGGCATTACGAGACTTTCAAAATGGCCGTCCGGGGTATTAAATGCCGTCTTCCATTCATCCCCCTCTCTGACCCTAATCAGGTTGTAGGCCCCCCTCAAATCCAACTTGGAGAACCATTTAGCACCCACTACCTGACTGAATAAATCAGGAATCAGAGGGAGGGGGTACGGATCACGGACAGTAATCCGATTCAACTCCCGGAAATCCAGGCAAGGACGGAGGCCCCCATCTTTTTTCTTAACAAAAAAGAAACCAGCCGCAACCGGCGAGGTTGAGGGCCTGATGTGACCCGACTGCAGACTCTCGGAAATGAAATCCTTCATCGCCTGTCTTTCCGGACCCGATATAGCAAACATCCTAGCTTTGGGCAGTTTAACTCCGGGAACGAGGTTGATTGGGCAATCGTATGCCCGATGGGGGGGCAGGTCTTGGCACCCCTTCTCTGAGAACACATCCTCATACTCCGATAGGAATGGGGGCAGAGATACCGCAGACACCACCGAAAACGAGGTAACCAAACAATTCTCAGAACAAAAATCACTCCATTCCACAATGTCCCGGGACTGCCAATCCACTACGGGATTATGTTTAATCAACCATGGCAAGCCCAGGACAATGGGAGCGGGGAGACCGTCTAGAACATAGCAAGATATCGTCTCTTGATGTTGGGATCCAACCGTCAACTTAATGTCATGTACGATATGTGTGGAGACTACCTTGAGCAAGAGGTGCTGAGTCGATGGCATAGATACGGATGGGGCGAGACAATAAACAGCAGTTAAGCCCATGAGCGTCTACAAACTGAGCATCCACCATGCTGACCCCCGCACCACTATCCACAAACACAGAAATACCCTCCGTTGTGCCCTCCAGCGCCACCTCCGCACTTAGGAGGAAACGGGAAGTACAAATGGAGGATACACACACCTCCCGCTCGACCACCTCCACACCCCCCATAGTCACAGAAGGTCCAGGCCCCCCAGTCCGTGTAGGGGTGTAGGGACAGGCCCCAATAAAATGGTCCCCTTTCCCACAGAAAAAACAGACCCCCTTCCCCTTGCCCCGGGAGGTACCGGCGGAGAACCTCGAGGCCGCCGCACCTCCCAGCTGCATCGGTTCCTCCGCACTCGGGAGGAACGACTCACTCTCCGCGTGACCTCCCGGTAACCAGGAATCACCACGAGAATGGCTCCCAGTAACAGGAGGTCTCCCCCTCCGCTCCTGGAGGCGTCTATCCATACGAATAGCTAACGACATAGCCGCCTCCAGGGACGGAGGGGTCTCATAAACCGCCAGAGCGTCCTTCAGCCTCTCCGAAAGACCCTGACAAAAGTGACTCCGGAGTGCCGGATCGTTCCACTTCGTGTCCGTAGCCCACCTGCGGAACTCAGAACAATAT
This sequence comes from Allobates femoralis, assembly GCA_033576535.1. Taxonomy (NCBI): domain Eukaryota; kingdom Metazoa; phylum Chordata; class Amphibia; order Anura; family Aromobatidae; genus Allobates; species Allobates femoralis. Next base: position 612,748,825 of record JARQOC010000004.1, on the reverse strand, counting down.
GATTCCGCCGACCGAGTCCCCTGGCGGAGATGGCGTAACCTGGATTCAGCCAAAGCGACACGGTCAGGGTCATCATATATGAGGCCCAGGGCGTCAAAAAATTCATCCACAGAGCGGAGACAAGTAGAGTCCTGTGGCAGAGAGAAAGCCCAGGACTGGGGATCTCCCTGCAGTAGCGACATAATAATTCCTACACGCTGCTGCTCATCACCAGTGGAATAAGGCCTAAGCCTAAAATATAATTTACAGGCCTCTTTGAACACAGTAAACTTATCTCTACCTCCTGAAAACCTGTCAGGGAGGGCAACCTTAGGTTCCGGTCTGGCCGGACCCACTGCTTGATTCCCCAAGACACCATTTTGCGGTTGCGGGCCCTGTAAAGCCGACCGAAGGTCCGCAACCTCCAAAGACAGAGACTGCAGCTGCTGGGCCAAAGCAGACACAGGATCCATAAGGAAAGGAAGAAAATTCGGTTCCTCCCCTGTCCTTCAGTTACAGTATTGGCAGGTGATAATGTCACGCTGGGAGCGGGAGAGACACCCAGCGTAGGACAACGACGGGGGGGGATAAGGAGTCCCTAAAGCTATGGGCACAAGAGGGAGAGGGTGACCCCTAGTCTTCCTGGGGCTGACCCTGTCTGCCCTGACGTCCCTATACAGTTTCCTCAACTGTCGCCGACCACGAACCTCGTCCCTCTCTGATCCTAGCACTACCTTATCTAAGGATCAGATGGGGAGGTTCACTAGACCCCTCCACTAACAACTAAAGACAACACAAGGAAAACAGACAATGGGGAAAGAAAACACTTATCTTGCAGCAGAGCACAGCAACCTCCACAACCTCAGCTTCTGCTTGGAGCAAGGATAATGAGTCCACAAGGAAATATCACCTGCACCGAGGGAGGGCAATGAAACTCCTTATAAAGGAGGGAAGAACCTGCTGGGTCCTAGAGACCCAGAATACTGGTGTAGAAACCAGACCGAGCACAAGACCTTCCAGCCGTCCTCCCATGATAGGGAGATCTTATCATACCTTCTCTTTATCTACACAGAAGGTAAATGCCCCTGAAAGGCGGACCGTCCTCAAACCTTATGGCTGATTGGCCAAACGCTGGGACCGTCTGCGCGTGGCCTCTACCCTGTCATCCGTGCCACCCGTGACAACCACTTCTCCTGTCCTGTATACTGGGTGTAATCCTCAGTATCTGTATTATTCTGTATATACACACTGCACAGCACCAATTCTCCTGTCCTGTATACTGGGTGTAATCCTCAGGGAAAAACAAGATGCCAGCACAGCCAGAAATTCATACACGGTTATCACACTCAGCCCTGAGGCTCAGTTCAGTTTTTGCTCCATTCACCCGAATCTAACCTGCTGTTATCCATAAAGGCTGGGTCGGTGCGGTGGGGGTTAACTGTGAAATGCCCTGACACTTGTGGTGGAAGCTGCAGGTGTGGGGGCCTGAGTTACCTTATATCACTTGCACTGATCTGGCACCTTGGAAGCAGGTCTGATATGTGAAGGTGAGTGATAGCTTTGTATGGTCCATTTTATATACATTATTGAGGTCTTATGACACATTGAAAATTAAAAATTGTAGAGTAGGACCACTCTATCTGAGATATGCCTTGTCGCGGCAGAGTGGCTCAAAAGATGTCTTAATCTTTTGCGAAATGTCTCATTTTTGCAGTGTGGAAACAATATGTGTATTTACACAATCTTTATATTTTTTCTGGCAGTGCTGGCACTTTGTTTTTGCTTGGGTGTAATCCTCAGTATCTGTATTATTCTGTATATATACACTGCACAGTACCACTTCTCCTGTCCTGTTGTCAGAGGTGGTATTGGACTTTGATTTTCAGCATATAACTGTTGTTTAAATGAATTATCCCCAATATGGAAGTCATCACTTCTCTTCTGTATAGGTGATGATTTTCCCTTCGCTCTGGATCTGACCGCTGGGACCCCACAATCCTGAGAAACGTGGCTTTGAAGATCACCATGTAAATGGAGCTGTGGGTGAGTATTTCCTATGCTGCGCCATTCACATGTGGCTCTTCAGATAACTACTTTGAGAAATTGATGAGGTCATGACAACATAAAAGCTAAATTCACTGATTGGGGCTGATGGGTGATATAGTATGTGGGCTGGTGGAGCTTGTTTTCCGGGGCTGTTTTTTGGTCCCAGTCCGGCCCTGGGGTAAATCAGGTAAGCGTTTGTGTTGCGCCCCAGGGTGTGTCACGGGGAATGGCGGCCGCGCCTGATCCCATATCTTGGGGAGCGGTGCTCTTGAAAAAAGGGTATTTACAGGGATTATGTACAGATTAGTCGTGACGCCACCTGCAGTGTCTGGTGAGGGATCACCAGCGCCGCTACAGTCCTCCGGAGGTCGGTGAGATTGCGGCAGTGATGGTATAGTCCACCGCAGGCAGGACTGGGACCTCCGGGGCAGCGTAGTGAGGATGAGCAGGTTGCAGCAAAGCTGGGATTGTGGAGAGAGAGTAGGAATAGTCTATAGAGGGACACAGTGAGTGAGGGGGAAAGGATGCACACACACAGCAGAAGTCTCTTTACCTTTTTACTGGTGTTATTCAGGTAAATTGTCCAGAGCACTGACGGGTAACCGGGCTGCACAGTGGGCTCCCACAGCAAGTGGGTATAAGGCTTCCTTACTTGTGAATTATTGAAGCACAGTCTGTTATATCCTGACTTGCCTCCACTCTCTTCCCTTATCTGCGTCTCCTTCTCCTCCTGTGCGGTCTCCGAGACGACCTTCTCTGGGCACTACAGTGTACTGCTGTCCCTGGCTCCCTCTCTTTGACTCTCTCAGGAGACCGGTTAGCTGAAGCTTCCACAGTGCAATGGGATTTTCTGTGGGCCTGTAGTTCTCCCACCGATGCGGATCCCCGATATCCGGCTTCTATGGAACGAACTCACAACTCGAGTTGCCTGTTCCTTGCTTCTGTTCCTTCTCTAAGCTCCCTGCCTTCAGTCCCACTTAGGCTGGTGGGACGCCGAAAAGCTACTCCTGGGTCACTGACTCGGGCCTCCACGCATCACCGAACACCAGGGCTCCCCTGCAGCTCTTCTAGTGTCTGTGCATACTCTGACTAGCTCCTCCCCAGCAGCAGCATATATAGGGGATCTTGCCTAAGCGCAGCAAGTTGAGTTCCCCCTACTGTGTCGGGGTGGAAGGTGTTGTTCGTAGTAAGTACCTGCTGTGGAAACCCATCTGCGCAGTAGAGAGATCAGTGGTTACCTGCACACCTACACCCCCCCCCCCTTAGGTAACATCAGTACTCCTGGACTGAGCAATTTTGTGTTTCAAAGAAATAACAATCATACATAGTCTTAAAAGGGAAAAATTACAAAAAGACACTAAGAAAAATGTTGAAAAATGGGTAAGTCCATACGGTGCTAGTCCATCCACCGTAGGCTTTTTAGTCCATTAACCGTAGTCCATTGGAAATTTTAAAGAGTTCAAAGTTCAAAAAGGGAAAAGTTCAATAAGAGTCTATACAAGTAGAGTCTCTGTACGCTCCGCGTAATAAAGGGAAGTCTTTTCAAAATGTTCACAAGTTCAACAACAAACAGGGGTCCCTATGGGTGTCTCGGCTTAGGAGACCTGGTACCTCCCCGCCCCAGGCACTTTCTGTTCCTAACTTAATGTGCTTGGGACTGGGCCCAGTTCCTCCACCCTTCTGTACACTACTACAGTCATATGAAAAAGTTTGGGCACTCCTCTTAATCTTAATCTTTTTTTTGTTTAAAATTGTTTTTTTGCAACAACTATTTCAGTGTGATATATGTAATAACTGATGGACACAGTAATATTTCAGGTTTGAAATGAGGTTTAGGGTGTGTGCCCACATGCCGGGTTTGTGCCGGTGGGCGGCTGGGCGGACCCGCCAGGAAGCTCTGCAGGCGTCCACCGGCTTCCTGGCGGGTATGTGCGGCGGGTGACGGGCGGGTGCTGCGGGCGGGTGCACAGCGGGTTAGCGGCGGCGGTTCTGCAGCGGCTGGAAGCAGAACCGGCCGGTTTATAGGACATGCACATTTGTTGCTAACCCGCTGGGAACCCAGCGGGTTAGCAACAGATGAGCATGTGTAAACCGCCGCTGTGTGCACAGCGGGTGTCGGTTTACATAGGTTTTAATGTTAATCCAAACGCCGGTTTGGATTAACATAAATTTACATAAAACTTATGTAAACCGAGCGGCGGTTTACACATCTAAACCGACCCTAACCCGGCATGTGGGCACACACCCTTATTGTACTAACCAAAAATGTGAAATATGCATTATTTCAAAATTTGACAGGTGCCAAAGTATGGGCACCCTTCTGATTTTCATGATTTGAATACTCCTAACTACTTTTTACTGACTTACTGAAGCACTAAGTTGAGCTTTGTACTTCATAGCCCGGTGTATCCAATCATGAGAAAAGCTATTTCAGGTGTCCACTTGCATGTTGTTCTCCTAGTTGCATCTTCTCTGAGGAGTGGCATCATGGGCTCCTCAAAACAGCTCTCAAATGATCTGAAAAAAAGATTGTTCAACATAGTTGTTCAGGGGAAGGATACAAAAAGTTGTCTCAGAGATTTAACCTGTCAGTTTCCACTGTGAGGAACATAGTAAGGAAATGGAAGACAACAGGGACAGTTCTTGTAAAGGCCAGAAGGGCAGGCCAACAAAAATATCAGAAAGGCAGAGAAGAAGAATGGTGAGAACAGTCAAGAACAATCCGCAGACACCTCCAAAGCATCATCTTGCTGCAGATGGTGTCACTGTGCATCGGTCAACAATACAGCGCACACTGCACAAGGAGAAGCTGTATGGGAGAGTGATGCGAAAGAAGCCGTTTCTGCATGCACACCACAAACAGAGTCGCCTGAGGTAATCAAAAGCACATTTGGACAAGCCAGTTTCATTTGGGAAGAAGGTCCTGTGGACTGATGAAACAAAGATTGAGTTGTTTGGTCATACAACAAGGCGTTATGCATGGCGCCACAAAAACACAGCATTCCAAGAAAAACACTTGCTACCCACTGTCAAATTTGGGGGAGGGTCCATCATGCTTTGGGGCTGTGTGGCCAATGATGGCATCGGGAATCTTGTTAAAGTTGAGGCTCGCATAGATTCCACTCAGTATCAGCAGATTCTTGAGTATAATGTTCAAGAATCAGTGTCAAAGTTGAAGTTACGCCGGGGATTGATCTTTCAGCAAGACAATGATCCAAAACACCGCTCCAAATCTACTCAGGCATTCATGCAGAGGAACAATTACAATGTTCTGGAATGGCCATCCCAGTCCTCAGACCGGAATATTATTGAACATCTGTGGGATGTTTTGAAGCGGGATGTCCATGCTCGGCGACCATCAAACTTAACTGAACTGGAATTGTTTTGTAAAGAGGAATGGTCAAAAATCCCTTCATCCAGGATCCAGGAACTCATTAACAGCTACAGGAAGCGACTAGAGGCTGTTATTTTTGCAAAAGGTGGATCTACTAAATATTAATGTCACTTTGCTGTTGAGGTGCCCATACTTTTGCACCTGTCAATTTTTGAAATAACTGTGTAAACACAAGGAGACAAAGCGAGGCGCAGAATAGTGCCCTATCAATGATGACACTTTGTTGGAAAATGGTGATGTGTGCTGTCCACTCACCTTGCTGGGTTGTGTAAACCCACAACCACTTGGAGCGTGAGAAATGCAGCTGCTGCTGGACCTCCACCTACCACAGGACGTGGAACTCTGGTATCAGATGTAAGGAAAAAAGGGTGTATGACGGTCCGCGCTGCTATGTCACAAAGTCACGGAGAAGACAGTGCTTCAGTAAAACATCCTTTATTCTTCCTGTCCTACGCGTTTCGAAGCCACCTCTGAGCTCCTTCCTCAGGGACAGGAAGGAGCTCAGAGGTGGCTTCGAAACGCGTAGGACAGGAAGAATAAAGGATGCTTTACTGAAGCACTGTCTTCTCCGTGACTTTGTGACACAGCAGCGCGGACCGTCATACACCCTTTTTACCTTACATCTAATTTTTTAAATAATGCATATTTCACATTTTCGGTTACTACAATAAACCTCATTTCAATCCTGAACTATTACTGTGTCCATCAGTTATTACATATATCACACTGAAATAGCTGCTGCAAAAAAACAATTAGAAAAAAAAAGAGTAAGATTAAGAGGGGTGCCCAAACTTTTTCATATGACTGTATATACATTCCTTTTGTACAGTTTCTTAGTTACTTGTTTCAAATGTGCTCTACCTTATACCCATTCTCCAAACCTAGAGGGGGGTTGACCTCGTGTGCTTCTATGTGATCTCCGCACTACAGGTGTCACCGTCTCAGGTGAGGTGTCTGCTATTGAGCTTGGTGCAGGTGTTTCAGGTAAGCTTCTGCGTTGTCTTAGTCTCACTACTGGGCTAGCAGGTGTACCGATTGCAGCATCCTCGGATTCTCTAGCAACGGGTATCTCTTCCCGATTCCTAGGCATCTCTTCACGGGGTTGGTAGAAGTTTAATATTGGCACTATGATGGCTCCATTTGTTGAGGCCAATCTTCTGGGAAATCTCCTAAAATCGTAGAGATTACTTTCTTCTTTGGTTCTGGGATTGGATCTGGCTTTGATTCAAACTCTTGAATAGGCGGATTGTAGGTTTCTTGATCTTCCCAATTTTGAGGACACTTTTTGAGATGATCTCTGGATACAGTTTGTTTGGTTCTTCCTCCATCTTCACTAATGACCCAGACTTTGTTATTGTCTAATTAGGATATAGGGTTTGCTTTCCCATTTATCATCTAATTTATGATGAGTTCTTTTTCTTTGAGGACCATACTTCCAATCTGTTGAAGCAAAGACAAGACTTCCTCCATGCAATTGCTAACAACATTAGTGCCTAGTATCACATATGGGTCATTAGCATTACTGGCTTCTGCTACAACTATGACCACCTGCTTCTGCAATTCCACCCTCCCCACCTTTATTGGTACTTCCTTAACCCCCATTACAGTGATTGGTTCACTGTTAGATGCATTAAGGGTAAAGTCTAGATCAGGCTGTTTCAGGTCTGCATCAGCCCAATACTTCTTATAAAGGGTATAGGGGATGGTGGTCACCTGTGACCTGGTGTCCAGTAGAGCAGGTGTTGGGATGCCATCTAGTACAATGGACAGAAACGGCCTCTGTCCGATGAAGGTCTTGTACCAGGTGGCTGGGCCCTGTTGATCTAATCCTGAGGTTTGGCCCCAGCCCACAGGGACGGCCCGTTTAAAGGACAGCTCCTGGCGATGTGGCCGATGCGGTTACAGTGGCGGCAGATGGGCTCCCCAGTGGAGCTGCAGCGGTCGGTGGTTCTTCCCCGGTACACTGTGGCTTGCTTCCCTCTCATCCAGGGTACATCCTCCGGACTGTCGGCAAGTTGAATCAGCGGTTGAGGTCGGGGCTGGGGTTTTGGCGCTGGCTGCTGGTTTTGCTGCAGCTGCAGAGCGTCCATCAGCTTGGCAATGTTTTTATTCATCTGGCGCATCTCAGCTCGCATCTCAGACCGCAGGGAGTCATACTTGTCAGGCTGAGCAGATTGTACATTGTGCGTGGCTGTAGACACAGGTAATGGTCTTTCACTTTTTATGACATGATGTTAGTTTGTGTGAATAATTAATAGCAAGAGTTATTTAATATTATTTGTTTTTGGTGTTTCACTTTAGTAATGAGAGGTTGTTTCTACTATTTGTTTGCACAATTTTTTCTTGAATGGACTATGTCCTCAATTGGGTGTTATTAAGCACTCTGATTAATTATTATTTATTTTTTGCACTTTATTCTTGGCTATAGCATATTGATACCCATGTATCGCCATTTTTTGTGATTGAGAGGCACATGTAGACCATGACATAGTCTGGTTATCCATTGAATTTTTTACTGTTTTTATGTTTTATTTTATTTAATAAAGATTTATATATTTGCATTATATACAGCCCTTTTTTCTGATTTATTTTATTATTGCTGTATGCAATATTTTAGTTCCATGATTTTTAGGACACAACAATACATTTTTAAATTTCTTAATATATTTTATTAAATTGAGTGTCCTTCTGCAGGTTTAATTTTGATTTTGACAGGTAATAGTTTTGGAGTAGCCTGCACCTCACCACTGCACCACCGTTTAATAGCAGCTTCATGGATCTCTACCGGCCGTAACCCTTTGATGGCCATCTCCTTCAGGGTATTAAAGTCAGCTGCAGGATTGCTTATTGACCACCAACGTACAGTCTTACTGTCCTTGGGGGATAGTAGTCCCCAGGTGAATTGTTCAATTAGGAGCTTATTTTCGTCGGGTACACTCGCGGGGCTGACATGTTTAAGGGCGCGCCATGCTTCTTCCAGATGCCAGGCATAAGCTCTAACATCATCTCCCGGCCTCTGGTAGCAGTGATGGAAGCGCATGTGTATATCAGCCTCATTGCACTCCTCAAAAGTAACTCTCAGTTTGTTAAATATGGTGGCCGCTGATCTCCGTTCAGCGGCAGACCAGGACGCACTTTCCTTCTCTGCTGCGCCGGTTAACTGTCTGAGTACCACAGCAGCACGTTGTTGGCCGATCATCGGATGCATATCCAGGACACTGGTGATTTTTCGCTTGAAATCCTCTAGCATTTCATCATGCTGGGGCAACCACTTGGCCCCCGGAATGTATGGAAGTGACATCGGCATCATTGGGGCGGTTGCGCCCGGTGCGCCGGTTGCGCTGGCAGTACTACTTGAGGCAGCCATGGGCGCTTCGTGGTAATTCCTAGGGTCAGCGTACGTACTGTCGTCGTCGCTGGAGGAGGCCGACATATTGGAGGCCCCCCTAGTGAATTACAGCCAGTTCTTAAAGAGTTAAACAGTTCGGGAGTTTCCAGACTAGGCCGCAGCGCTTGGGAATGCTTGGCTGAGCGAGGGGCAGGTTTCAGTTTCACACTCTGCAGGGCGGCACCCCCCTTTCTTCACCCTCTTCGTCGCAGTAGTGGCGGCGTAGTTTAAACCGTCACTCAATACAGTCAAAAACACGGCACACAGTACCCGGTAATACCGGTCACGAGATCCTGTTTGTGACACCAGAAAGATATGTCGAGCCCTAGGCTCCGGGGTACTCGGGTATCAGGCTCCAAGGGGGTTAACGCTCCTGTGTCACGGGGAGTGGTGGCCGCGCCTGATCCCGTGTCCTGGGTGACACTTCAAAAAGGGGTTTATATTTACAGGGGAGTTCTATATACAGTTCTCGTTACGCCACCTGTAATGTCTGGTGATGGGCCACCAGCGCCGCCACAGTCCACACCGGAGGTGGATGGTAGTGCGGCTTACTTGGTAAAGTCCCCTACAGGTAGGGCTGGACCTCCGGGGCAGCGTAGGGTGAAGGGGCAGCTTGGAGTGGAGTTATAGATAGACTGCTCCATCACTCGCCAGCCTATGAGAGGCACTGGGAGCGGAGAGGAATGACGCACACACACTGCAGAGCCTCTTTTACCTTTTTACTGTTGGTACGGCAGGTAAAGATGTCCAGGGCACTGAGAGGTGACCAGGTGCACAGTGAGTCCCCACAGCAAGTGGGTATAAGGCCTCCTCTGTGGTTGCTGAAGTCCAGCCTGCATGCAGCCAGACCAGCCTCCTCTCTCTTCCTGTCTCTGCTCTTTGCTCTCTCCTCCTGTGAGGTCCACGGGTTACCCTCTCTGATCACTGCTGTGCTGACTTCCACTGCAGTGTCTGGCTCCCTCTCTCTGACCCACAGGGGGACCGGGTGGCTGAAGCTTCCTCGGTGTGACAGGGTTTTCTGTAGTCCTGGAGTATCCTACAGGTGCGGATCTGCGAAGTCCGGTACGTCTTTGGGTGAACTTCCACTAGTTCCACACTCCCTTTTGGCTTGCTTCTGTCCCCACTCCTAGGCTTGTGGGACGTCAGAAGGGCCACTCCGGGTCACTGGTTCGGGCCTAAACGTGGCACCGACCACCAGGATGTCTTCGCAGCTCTCCTAGCGTCTGCACACTCTGACTAACTGCTCCCCCAGCAGCAGAATTTATAGGGGATCTTGCCTAAGGACAGCAAGTTGAGCTCCCCCTACTGTGCCGGGGTGGAAGGTGTTGTATGTAGTCGGTACCTGCTGTGGAAACCCAGCTGTGCGTTAGGGAAGTCTGTGGCTACCTGTGTGGGCACGGCGCCACACTATCATTAGATTATACATTACACTGTGATTAATGAAAGCTCCACAGAACTGTCTGCGTAATCTTCCTTTCCACTTTCCCTTAGGGCTGATTCAGACGTGTAACACGGTGTGTAATGGAGCACAATACACGGACTGGCTACGGGTCTCCTGACTTCACCTTGGCCCTCATGGGAATATAGGAAGCTGTCAAGTTCAGGTCAGGAGAGCCACGCTCAGTCCTTGCAGTGTGGTCCCTGTATGGACAGTGTTACACGGACGTCTGAATCAGCCCTTACATAAATCTCTATACTAGAGAGATCCAGGCAGATCCACTCACTGATGACAGCGGTGTCCATTACTGATGAGCGAGCACTTCATTGCTCCAGTGCTCCAGACTGGAAACCAGCAGGTCGGAGGCTCGGACGGACTCGAGGACTGAGGCTAATGGAAGTCAGGGGGAAACTGCCAAAAAATGCTCCAGTTCCCATTGACTTCCATTACACTCAGTACCATATTGTATATTAATGATCTGTGAGGGCCCTTTACACACGGCTACATTTCTAGGGTGGCTACAGGTAACTTACTGGTTGCAGTGAAATCATGGAGACAAGGTTCTATCTTGTTGCTGTGTACAAATGGAATAATGTCTCCATGATTTCACTGCAACCAGTAAGTTACCTGTAGCCACCCTAGAAATGTAGCCGCGTGTAAAGGTACCCTGAGAGATCTAGATACCAAGAGACAGGGAGGGAAGAAACCTCAAATAGTTAGATACAAGCAGGGGTGCACCAAGCCCCTCTGCCGCCTGAGCCGCGGCACCGATTACGGGGGGGGGGGGGGGTGCTACTGGAGCTCAGCACTGCCGCCCCCTCGCCAGTCATTGCCGGCCGTGAGTACGGGGGGGGGGGGTGCTATTTACCCGCGGGCAGCGCTGCCGCCCCTTCTGTGCCTCTCCCCGGGTCGCCGCTTACCTCCGGAGCGCGGCCGGCGCCATGACAGGGGGAGGCTGTGTGCATGAGGCGCCGCCCCCTTCTGCACTGCCGCTCCCCCTGCCGGCTGCCGCCTGAATGACAGGGCTCACACTGTCCAATGGACGGTGCGGCCCTGGATACAAGCAATATATAGAATAATCAGTAACCTGTCAATGTCAGAAGATAAGGAATACAAGCGGATGAGGTGTAGAAAGCTGGAGCTAAATACAATAACAATGGTTACACACAATGTGCACACAATGAACAAAGTGTAACATAAACCACTACTGCTGTAATAGAGATCATTGAGCCGCTCTGGTCTGGAGCAAAGGAATGAGGTGACCCTGGAATAGCAGAGAATAGAATGCAGACACATAGTGACTATGGGCCGTTCACATCATATACAGGCTGCTGAGAGCAAGTGCCCATATTAAAGGGGTCAATTCAGAGGGACCCTGAGGATAAAGGAGGCAAATGGATCACCTAAGAGCCATGGAGCCAGTTGTTGTGGGCACAGAGGGACCCTGACACTCAACGCGTGTCGCTGCCCGTGGACGGCTTCTTCAGGGGCAAGGAGTGCAAGGTGGTAACCTCGCTGTGTCCTTAAATGTGCTTAAGATAATTATCATGGTACTTACAGCTGTAGCTGGGCGCCGCTGCCGTGGCGTATGGAATTAATCAGGGCGCATGTACAGTGCGGGGAGGAAGTGTATAACCGTGGGTAAGCGACAGGACACAGGCGCAGACCGGCCGGTCAGAATGAACTACTCGCGCATGCTCAGAAAGACGCGGTACTTCATCTAATGGGAAACAGTGTCAATGACACAAATGGACGGCTAGCGATAAGCAACAATGAAGGAGGGACGGTGCATGGTTCTATATAATATCAATTTAAAGCCATTCTGCAGTGATCAAAACCTGTAAAAAGAATGGAAAATAAAAACTAGTTCAATTAGTTCAATAAACTGAGAAAGCAATAAACACTGGTAGGAAAAAAAAAGAGGAAGAAGATGGTGTTAGAGTATTACTGGGTCGCCTCAGGTGTACTCGGAAACGGGCTATCATACAGTTCTGGGGAGTCGCAGGGGTCGAGACCCGGCTCTGTGACCCTGGGTTCAGTTTAAAAAAAGGGAGTTCTCTGGCGTGGTAGGGAAAAGGGATGATGAAAGGGGTAGTTAGTTGTGACGCCACCCATGGTATGTGGCTATGAGTGGCCACCGCTGCTGCAGAACCTCTGGGGATGATGGACAGGCAGCTGGGATAGAGTGGCTCCCCATACGTGGAGCAGATCCCCAAAGCAGTGGATGTAGTAAGGGTGTAAGGTGCAGGATGGCGGACGCAAAGCAATAGACAGACTCATTGTTTGTTGGTTCCTCAGTCCTTTTACTGGTGCATCTGTAGCTCCGACTTTTGTGAAGCTGAGTCCTTGCATCTGAGAGCAACTCTGGATTCTCCTCACCTGGCAAGCTCTGAGGCCTCCTTGCTGCGCTCTTTTGTGGGTCCCTGCTGCTGAGTTAGCTATGCTGCTGGCCCTCTTTCTCTCCTGCTGTGTGCCGGTATGGCAGGCAACTCGAGTCCTTCTCTAGCCCCACGTCTCAGGCGGCTGTTCCTGGGCTCTACCTGCTGCTTTGCCTCTGGGCACAGTGTGGCTGGGGAACTTGGAATCCCCCATCTTCCAGTATCAGCTGTCGGGTCAGTAGGCCTCGGACTTCGATGTCTGTCCTTGGCGCTCTTCCTCCGGGGTGAGTACGACACCGCTCCGCTCCCCACGTTCGTCTCCACTTCCTCAGACTCTTGCCTTGGGCAATCACGCTAGGCTTAGCTACCCTGGGATGAGCTTAGCGCAGCTACCCGTTCACAGGGTGTCATCCTCAGCCCTCCTAGGAACTGAACTAACTAGCTCTGCCCCAGACCAGAATTTATAGGGGAGCTCACCCTGAACCTGAGTTCAGGTCTCCCCCTTCAGGCCTGGAGGCAGACAGGTGTTGTGTGCGGTTTCTTGCCTAGTATGAATACCCTTCTGTTGCTCTCAAGCTTGACACTACAACCCGGGGGCTATAATAACATTGTGGCACTTAGGCCCTGGGGGGCCACATTATGGTATGTTAGGAAGGCGCCATAAAGGAGAACAAATGACGTGTCCCCAGGGGCATAAATCTAATAACCTGTTGAAAAAAAGAGAAGTTAAGAAGAGGGAGGGGGGAAGAGGGGAAATATAGAAATATGCATTTTTTTCATGGTAACTACACAATGGTATGAAAAACCTAAACAATTGTGTACATCACAATCCTGAATGACAATTAATATCTGTGAAAGCACCAATGGCACTTGTGAAGACCTCGAAGAGGAAGGAATGATGATCAGAACAGTCCCATAATAAGACTTTGGATTGATGGTAATTTTGTTGATGAGATCACATGGGGAAAATCATCCTCCAGGCCGTACGGTGCGGTATTGTGGATTCATCAATGGTGATGGGGCGCTGGACAGGCAAATTCTTCCAGTTCAATGATCTTGTCGGCTATAAGAAAGATGAAGTTAGTAAATGAGGAGATATGTAGATTTTGTGCAGTTTTATAGAATCCTTGAAAAAGAAATTCTTCATTGAGAAGATCTGGGGTCATGGTTTATAAATCAAAGATCCACCATGTTTCTCTCCTCAAGAGATCACCCACAACTCTACCTCCACTGATGGTTCTCTTGGCCTTCTCGACCATAATGGCCTTCAGTCTCCTCGGGGAACTATGGTGTTGCTCAAGGAAATGTTTGGTGACAGAAGACAAGGGTTTACCTTTTTTGAGCTGAGCCTCTGCACAGGAGATATTGGTGATTTTGGACTTTTTGTGGACCTCTTGTGTGGTCTCACACACATAAAGCTGGGGGCAGCTGCAAATCAAAACGGAAATCACATTACACGATCGACGATTTGTGCAGAAGCTGGTTACAATTACACTGGGTGCAGAGGTAGCTGGATCTTGTTGGAGGTCACTATATAGGGTCACACCGAGCAGCTACCACAGGGGGGAGAGCCGGTGATTCTTAAATCCTCTACCTAAATGTACTGTGGGTCTTGTGAAATGACTATGTGACAAGGTGTCGCAGACGTTTCTCGATCTCTTGGTTATCAGCTGGGACTTTTCACTAATGAATTGATCAATTTTGGGGGTCGCTGGATAGTATCACCCAATATTTATTCAAAATCTGATAAATATCGCCCCAATGATTATTGTAAGTGATGACAATATTTAATTCCTTAATTTCCATTTTTTTCTTGGGGATCAAGAGTCCACGTCTGTCCGACCCAGCCCCCGATTGAAAAGCCGAGAGATAACCTTATGGGGGTCACCACATTTCTTAAATCTGGTTGAGAGGTCCTGAGCTTCTTTGAGGAACATCTCATTGTCAGGACAGTTCTGTTTCATTCAAAGGAACGAGACTTTCAGGATCGCGTCACGAATATGGCGAGGGTGGAAGCTGTGATAGTGGAGTGCACTGATGGCGGCAGGTTGTTTTCTGTATTGTGCGGTAGAGATCTCACCTCCATCCTGGATGATTTTAAGCTCAGTGAACTCCACGTCCTTCTGAGATCTGAGCTAAGTCAGAGTCATATTACAAGGGTTGTGATACCATTCAGTGATGAATTCCTTACATTCTTCAAAACTACCTGACCAGAAAAAAAGGCGTCATCTAAAAATGTGACCCAACCTGATCTCCTGCTGTGGATGGCCGGGAGGGGGTGAATGTGGGTCTCTTCCCACCATCCTAGAAACAGGCCTGCGTAGGATGGTGCATATTTCTCACCCATAGTGACCCCGAACACTCGCCTGTAGCAGGATCGGTCAATGGTAAAATAGTTATTTTCAGGTATCAGGAGGTCCAGAAAGAAAGAGTCATGTAAAGGACTGCAACTGTCTCTCCATGGCTCTTAGGTGATTCATTTGCCTCCTTTATCCTCAGGTTCCTCTGAATTGACCACTTTAATATGGGCACTTGCTCTTCAGCAGCCTGTATATGATGTGAACGGCCCATAGTCACTATGTGTCTGCATTATATTCTCTGCTATTCCAGGGTCACCTCATTCCTTTGCTCCAGACCAGAGCGGCTTCAATGATCTCTATTACAGCAGTAGTGGTTTATGTTACACTTTGTTCATTGTGTGCACATTGTGTGTAACCATTGTTATTGTATTTAGCTCTAGCTTTCTACACCTCATCCGCTTGTATCCTTAAGGCTAGGTCTCACATAATGATATCGGTAACGATATCGTCCTATTTGTGACGTAGGAACGATATCCTTACCGATATCGTTGCGTGTGACTGATAGCAGCGATCAGGCCCCTGCTGTGAGGTCGCTGATCGTTGCACAGGGCTCCTGACCATTTTTTGGTCGTTGGCCCCCCCGCTGGTCACCACACATCGGTGTGTGTGACCGGCGGGGGCAGCGATCAGCGACCTGTCAGGATCCCCCGCCATGTCACAGCGCTGCACAGCAGCGCTGTAACATGACATCCAGGGTGACAAGCGGGCTTAGAGACCCGCTTGTTTACCATGGTTACCGGCACCCGCCCGCTTCCGAGTTGCGGGGAGCGAGCGGGTGCATCCTCTCCTATCCTGTCCCTCACTATTCTCATCTCTCCCTGCTATTTCCCTGTTCCCTACTCTATCCCCTATCCTAAACCCTAATCCTATCCCTCTCCTTGTTCTAAATAAAGAAATCCCCCCCCGAGGCTCACCGGCATCAGAGGCTCCCATACCGGCATCTCTGTAATGGAGATCTCAGGGGTAAAGGACCTGTGATGAGGTCACAGTCATGTGCCCCGCCTATACTGTACAGTATACAGTATAGGCGGGTCACATGACTGTGACCTCATCACAGGTCCTTTACCCCTGAGATCTCCATTACAGAGATGCCGGTATGGGAGCCTCTGATGCCGGTGAGCCTCGGGGGGGGATTTCTTTATTTAGAACAAGGAGAGGGATAGGATTAGGGTTTAGGATAGAGTAGGGAACAGGGAAATAGCAGGGAGAGATGAGAATAGTGAGGGACAGGATAGGAGAGGATGCACCCGCTCGCTCCCCGCAACTCGGAAGCGGGCGGGTGCCGGTAACTATGGTAAACAAGCGGGTCTCTAAGTGAAGGAGAGACCCGCTGTTACCATGGTTACCAGCGTCCGTCCGCTCCCAGGATGCAGGGAACGAGCGGACGCTGGGTACCAACGATCTGGCTGCCCAGAGGTCGCTGGTGAAGTCTGTCAGTGTGACAGCTCACCAGCGACCTGATAACGATGTGTCAACGATGCATCAACGATGCTGATCGTTGTCGGCATCGCTGACACATCGTTATGTGAGACCGGGGCTTAAGGCTATGTGCGCACTTGCCGGGTTTTGGGCGGTTTACCTGTGTAAACCGCCGGTTTGTTTACATTAGTTTTATTTAAATTTATGTTAATCCAAACCGGCGTTTGGATTAACATTAAAACCAATGTAAACCGACCAAGGCTGTGCACACACGGCGGTTTACACAGCCTCATCCGTTGCTAACCCGCAGGTTTCCCAGCGGGTTAGCAAAGAATGAGCTTGTTCTATAAAACGCCGGTTCTGCGGTGACTTCCGGTTCCGGCTCTGTGGAAGATGGCGGTGTGAAGGAGAAGCTCCGGAGCCCGCGCCACCTAACTGCCAGCAATATCGGGCCAGATGCCCCAGAAAGCTCCCAGAGACCCGGAGGGGACCCCTAAACTATCAGGGACCCTGGATCGGTACCTCTTGAGGAGCTCGGGACGCGAGGAGCCGGCGAGCGCTCAGAGTGGGAGGAAGTGCGGGAGCACAGTGAAAATGGCGGCCGCGGGAGGAGGCAGAGCACAAGCGGCGGGGAGCACCAAACGCAACAGCAGCCGTGCTACCTCCGTTACATCCACTGAGCAGGGAGAGGAGGAAGAAAGCCGGCACAGCGATCTGATCAGAGACACAGAAGCAGAGGAGCAGCTCAGAGATTCTGCAGAGGTATTGGAGGAGGGCCGGGAGACTGGCACACAGCCGGGAGAGGCACAATATGAGGAGAGCCTGGAGGGGAAGGAGGCAGCTTATACTACAGGCCCCATGGATGTTGCCCGCCTGGCGAAGGCGATAGCCCCATACATAGTGGCTGACATAACATCAGCCTTGAAAGACACAGTAGCAGAAGCTTTGTATGGGCTCAAACAAGTCACAGATCAGCACGGAGAGAGGCTGCAGGAGGCTGGGAGAGGCTGAGGACAGGATTGTGATAATGGAATGCCACATAGCAGCCCTACAAAAACATTCTGCTTATACTGAGGAAAAAGTGGATGATCTGGAGAACCGATCCAGAAGAAATAACCTTAGAATGGTCGGTTTACCAGAGTCCTTTTTACCAGGCCAGCTAGATGCGATATGGGAGTCAGAGCTACCGAAAGTCATGGGAATAAAGAGACAATGCAAAGTGGAAAGGGCTCATAGAGTTGGTCCTCCGAAAGACCCGAAAGAGGGACCGCGCCAGGTCATAGCAAAATTCCTGGACTATAAAGACAAGGAGGCCATTCTGAGAGAATTTCGGTCCAGGAGGATCCCGCTAGTCCTACAAGGGCATAGAATCAGACTGTACGAGGACTATTCGGCAGAGGTAGCACGCAAACGGAAAACCTTTAGCGCAGCTTGCACCATTCTTTACAAGCGCAACATAAGGTTCCAACTGGCTTTCCCTGCGACACTACGATTCAGAAACGAACGGGGAGAGATGATTTCGTTTGTTAATGCTAGGGCGGCTATGGACTTTCTCCAGCAAGAGCCATTATCTCCTCAGAGATTGAGACCAAATACATCAGCAAATGGCTCACAGACACCATTGTTGCAGCGCACGTATGCTGAGAAGGCGGCGACAACCAAGGAGGGAAAAGGAATGCCGTACAAAGAAGGCAGAGGACAGAAGTGACAGAAGCACGGAGGAAACAGACGTCTACTATTGAAATGACATGGACGGTCACTGATAAGAGAAAGGGAGGGAGAGGAGAATAAGGATGTGGTAACAGTAAATGCGGCTAATTGTTTTGAATAATATATGCTTTCTTCTAGGGTATGCCAAGTTTTAGAGCATAAGATGTTTAAAGGGGAAAAAGAAAAAAAAAAAAAAAAATTCTGCAAAGGATCCACAGGTAATCCCTGCTCTGAAGAGAGATCCGTGCAGAGGGTAATTTGCCGAGTATTGACATTTTGGTAAAAAGGCTGAGCTGGGGGTAAAAGGAGGTCATGTAAATTGATTATTGCTGATCGCTTGAACAGAGAGGGGGGGGGGGGGGCGGGGGGCGGTGGCTACAAGTAAACACTACTTTTAAAGGCGCGGGGAGCAGTTGTTTTCTACAGTACTAGGGAAGTCACGAGAAGGCTTACTTATCCAAGGAGAGGGGGGGATCACCTCTGTCACTCCTTGAGAATGGGAAAGATAAGGGGGGGGGTTAAAACCAGTTGGAGTTCATTACTAGTTGTTCTGCTTGTGTTACAAAATACAAATGGTTGCATTTTTGAAATATTCGCCTTTGGGCCACCGGGTATTGGTCACTCAGGAGTGGTAAAGTTAAAGAAATGGAGGTACAGAAAGGACACAGAGTATGTGGGGAAATGGGATCTTAATAAATGTTACGAATAATTTCATGGAATGTGAAGGGGCTGAGATCTCCCAATAAGCGTTATATGATTTTACGTCACCTAAAAAAATTAAAGACAGATGTAGCGCTTCTTCAGGAGACTCACCTCCAATCACATGAACTAAATTATATGCAGAAATTATGGGTGGGGGCAGGATGGATTTCAGGGGCTAGGGATAAAAAGGCAGGGGTGCTGACTTTAATCAACAAGCATTTAGCCCACAATGTAATCTCAGTATCACATGATTCGGATGGGAGAAGGCTACAAGTGGTGCTTCAATTACAAGATCAACAATTGAGCATTCACAATATTTATGCACCCAACACTTCCAGAACCCAATTTCTTACAGACCTATCCATTTCGATAATGGGAGAAAGGGAAACCAATGTCTTAGTCGGAGGGGACTTCAATGAAGTGGTAATGGAAGACGTGGATAGGAAAAAGGGGGGAGGGAGAGGAAAGCAGAGTATATCAACAAACAAAAGAAATGATCTCGCAGAATTTCTGGAGGTGACAGGGTTAATTGACGTATGGAGAGTGATGCACCCACAGGACCTAGAATATACCCATTTCTCTCACCCGCATAGCTCTTGGTCGCGTATTGATTTATTCCTAGCGTCCGAACAGCTATGGCGGAGGACAGAACAGGCCACATTGGAAAATATGGTCATCTCTGATCATAGTCCGATTTCCATTGAGATATTAGAGACACATCCGAGAGGAACGGATTTCCTATGGAGGTTCCCCTCATGTCTGGCAACAGATGGTGAATTTAAGACAAAACTGAAAGAATGGTGGAAAAGTTTTGTCTTGGACAACATAGTGCATAAGGACGATCATCGTCTACTGTGGGAGACGGGAAAGGCGGTCCTAAGAGGTCTCATACTGGCCCACACCTCTAAACAGAAAAGATCTATTAGAGAACGATATACAGTGGCCAGTAAAAAAGTGGCAAACACTTACAAGAAGTTTAGACAGTCACAAGACCCTAGCGATAAAAAAGCTTGGGCAGATGCCAAGGCTGAGTTTGAGATGTGGGCCAGCAGGAGAGAAGACTTGATAAAAGGTCAATTGGAAACGGACCTTAACAGATATGGAGACAAGGCGGGGCGGCTATTGGCGGGTTTAGCAAAAGGAAGGAGACTACCCAACCCGATAAGAGCTCTACGTAGAAAAGAGGGAACAATTACGACG
This sequence comes from Allobates femoralis, assembly GCA_033576535.1. Classification (NCBI taxonomy): domain Eukaryota; kingdom Metazoa; phylum Chordata; class Amphibia; order Anura; family Aromobatidae; genus Allobates; species Allobates femoralis. Next base: position 612,728,811 of record JARQOC010000004.1, on the reverse strand, counting down.
ACGCCCAAGGAAATCAATTCCATACTAGGAAAATATTATAAAAAGTTATATGAGACCGCGGACGAACCCAACCGGGAGGGGAAAGACTGGCTAGATAGGGTACCCCTCACACCGGTCACGGAGCTTGACCTGCAGGACTTAAATAACCCAATAACAGAAGAGGAGGTGGATAATACAATTAAGAATTTGGGGAATGGGAAAGCTCCGGGACCGGACGGTTTTACAGGGGAATTTTACAAAATTCTAAGAGAAGAAGTGACGCCGACACTGACCAGCCTTTACAATGACATATTAACGGGAGAATCCATTTCTGATGCCATGAACATGGCTTACATTAAAGTACTACCAAAAGGGGAGGGAGGGGGAGACGACCCAGCAAATTTTAGGCCCATTTCTTTGATCAACCTGGACCTCAAAATACTCTCCAAACTTATGGCGGATAGATTGGCGAAGGTCTTACCAAGCCTGATTGAAGGTAACCAAACGGGTTTCATAAAAGGGAGGTCAGCGGTAACAAATGTGCGCAAAGTCCTAATAGCTTTAGACGCAACTCGGTTTGGAGATAAAGAAGGGGCAGGAGACCCAGCCATGGTCACATTAGACGCTGAAAAAGCATTTGATAATGTGAGATGGCCATGGCTGGGTCTGGTACTAGATCGCATTGGGATACAGGGGAGATTTAGACAATATCTGAGATCTCTGTATTCCAATCCAACGGCTAGAGTCCATACGCCGGGGTTTCTTTCCCCCATATTTTCCTTGCAAAAAGGTACAAGACAAGGCTGCCCGTTATCTCCGCTCCTGTTCGACCTGGCTATAGAACCTTTGGCACGCTACATGAACAACTGTAGTCCCTTTGAAGGCATCACAGTGGGGGACCAGACACTGAGATCTGCTTTGTTTGCGGACGATATAATATTGTTCATGAACAATCCAGTCCATGATCTCCCTGCGCTATTAAAAACAATAGAGGGTTATGGTGGTTTTTCGGGCTTCAGGTTGAACAAAAAAAAATGCGAACTCCTAAAAATTAGAGGGGGGGAGGACAGAGGGGGAGTATTAGGAAAAATAGGTATACCAATAGCGCCCACTTATATCAAATACTTGGGGTTGAAACTGGGGAGGACCTCAGAACAAATTTATACCCTTAACTATGGCCCACTCATCGAAAAAATAGAGAAAGAGCTAAAAAATTGGAGAGAGCTACCATTATCACTATTGGGCCGTAGTCATCTAGTGAAGATGATCAGTTTTGCTCGACTCCTATATCCTCTCCAGACTTTACCCCTACTGTTGAAAAGAGCGGATGTCACCAGACTTAATAAAGCCTTCACGAATTTCCTGTGGAGGGGCAAACGGGCGAGACTGAGTCTGGGAACTCTGACCCGAGGGAAGGAGAGGGGGGGCACAAACTTCCCGGACATCAGAGGATACAATTTGGCTTGTCTCCTTAGGCATGTAGTGGAGTGGATAAAAAACACGGAAAGATATTCGGACAAAAAGTTAGAGATGGCATATTGTGTGCCTTGGGAGAGAGGATCACTACTCCATACGCCAATGGCAGGTCTACCAACTCATATAAAATCGTCAGCAGTATTCAGAGACACTATCCTGTCCTGGAAGGCAGTTAGAAAAAAATGTGGCCTATCTTGGAGGGTGTCTAAATACCTCGTCCCTTGGGCCCACCCCGACTTTCCAATGGGGAGTGAAAACGCCCTTTTTGCTAAATGGAAACAAAAAGGGATTTGTAAGATGGGTGATTTGATGCATATGTCAGAGGCCAGGTGGCTGACAAAACACGAGGTTACAGAGAGATATAATCTGGGAGGAGTGCAAGACCTGCAATTCCTTCAAATGAAACACCACATAATGGCCAATTTGAAAGATTTGACGAAAGAGGTTCGTACTAATATCTGGGACAGGTTAATATCGCTAGATACGAGTCAACTCACAATATCTGAGTTATATGGGTCATTAAGAGAAGTGCTACTACCTAGGGGAATGTCGGCCCCCTTCCAAAAGTGGCGTAAATTCTTAGAACATGACACGGTGGAGGAAGATATCTTGTCAGGTTGGAATAAACTAAGACGCAATGTGCTAAACGAGCAATGGCGTGATTCACATTTTCGAATAATGCATGGCATGGTTTGTGGGTTTAATATACCAGCATCAGAGACAAATCCTGACAGGAAAATCAGCTGCCCGAAATGTGACCAATCCAAAACGGACATGATCCATGGCATATGGACTTGTCCGAAGGTTCAGAAGTTCTGGAAGTTGATTAGAGAATTAGGCTCAACAGTATGTAAGATAAATTTCCCACTGGATGCGAAAATCTGGATATTCCAAGATATAGAGGCTCCACAAGGCAGAGGAGAGGGGTTGAAAGTGGCTCATACTCTAAGTTTACTAGCAAAACGTCTTTTGCTGACCTATTGGATTAGACCAGATATGCCGGGGAAATTAGAGGTGATAACGGGTTTAAAAAAAGCACTAGAAATAGATAGGAGGGAGGTCCTCCGAGATAAAGAATGTGGCACTAAAACATTTATGGGAAAATGGAGAGGGTTTATAGAATCCCAAATGTCATCTGATGAGATTCGTCAGTTAGTTCACCCACTCACAGGAACTTCGTGGTACTTATTGGAGGATCTGGGGGGTACCTTGGGTAAACTGAAATTGTAAGAAGTCTTGAAATAACTATCAAAGGTCTGAGGTTGTATCCTTGTATTAGTAAATTAGACCACCGGAAATCCAGTGTCCTGCTTGAGGAGCGAAATATGAAAGAATATGTAACACGCATAAAGCGGAACTTGATAATCTATACTTGTAAAGGTATTGCTACATGATGATATGCCTGGTTGTAAATCATATGTTCACTGTTTGTAATATAAATTTGATGAAAAATACCAATAAAAAGATGTTTGAAAAAAAAAAAAACACGCCGGTTCTTCAGCGGCTGCAAGCAGAATCATGTGCTGCTTCCAGCCGCTGCAGAATCGCCGCCGAGAAGCCGCTGTGCAACCGCCGGCTACCGCCCATCACCCGCCCGGCTCCCGCCGCACATACCCGCCAGGAAGCCGGTGGACGGCGCCGGAGCATCCTGGCGGGTTCCGCCCAGCCGCCGCCGACCAACCCGCCGGCAAGTGCGCACATAGCCTTATCTTCTGACATTGACCCCAGTCTCTCCCACACGTTCTTCTCCCTTTTTACAGTCTAATGCCTGTGTGACCGGTCGATGGCGCCTTAGTGACACCCAAAGACCCTTCCTATAATCCTGTAAAGGTGGTGGGCACAGTTTATAACCCCAAAAACAGGTGACGGCTTCTCTTTAACCCCTTCACCCCCAGCCTGTTATGACCTTACCTTGCCATTTTTTGCCATTCTGCCCAGTGCCCCTTTATGAGGTGATAACTCTGGAGATTCAATGGATCCCAGCGATTCTGAGAATGTTTTTTCGTCACATATTGAGCTTCTTGTCATTGGTAAATTTAGGTAGATCATTTTTGCGTTTATTTGTGAAAAAGTCGGAAATTTGGTGAAAATTTTGTAAATTTTGCAATTTTCAAATGTTTAAAGGGAACCAACCACCCCAAATGACCCCCCGGACTGTTAATGTGTCCCTACACCCAGCACACACATTTGGGGCAATCGTTTTTGCTAAAAAAACTGTTTAGTAGAAGCTAAGATATAGCAATATAAAGTTTAATAAATTGTGACGACTGGGTGTTACCTAGCTTGTCCTCGTGCAGTGTTCCATGTGCCTGTCAGCTTCCTCTCCCCCTCCCTTCAGTAAAGCCCTGCCCTTTCAGCCGCTCAGGTTTCAGCCTTTCAACTGATCCTAAACCCACAAACTGACCCCCCTTATCTTTAGACCTGTCCCTGCACCCCTCTTATCATTCCTAGCCATCCCTTTTGCAGAAAAAATCGCTTTTGTAAAGTAAGAGAAAAGGTTATATTACTTTGTCCTGTTTTTCTGTGGAAGCCGCAAATGCCCCGCCTGTCTGCTGCTGCCTGGTAAATTATTATGCACGCCCATCTCTGCTGCTAAGAACCTGGCCGCGTCATGAAAGGGGCGGGGCTAAATCGCGTCCGGCATGGCGCGATTTAGCCCCCCCTTTCATGACACGGCCAGGCTCTTAGCAGCAGAGATGGGCGTGCATAATTTACCAGGCAGCAGCAAACAGGCGGGGCACTAGTCCCATCCACTACAATAAAGAGACATAAGGGAAGGGGAAGACAGACAAAGAACAACTGTCACACGCTTAGTTTATGCTGACATCGCTGGATTCTACTGTATGTGCTGTTTTCCTTTAAGGGCTGCATGAGGCATTGGTGTGATGGTCTTGCTTCCTGTGTCGTGCTCCAGAGCTGCATTCACTATTATGTTCAGCTGCTGGTTGAGTGGTTGAAGTGTGACTCACCTGAAATCTCCTCCCCCTAGCCTTTAAGTAGCCTCTCCTTCCACCAGGTGGTGCTGCTGATAGAGTTTCACTCTATGCCTGGAAGCCGTGCTGTGCAGACCTGTGTGTTTGTGTAGCTTTTCTATTGAGGAATCAGGTTTAAGAAGCCTCCAGCTCAGGGGATTGAGGCCCAGAATCACAATATCATCCTGTGTGCCGGACACCTGTGTGTGTCCCTGTGCCTGTCATCGGGATTCCTATCTACTTTTGTCGTACATCTCTGTATTATTCCAATAAAACCTCGGACTTTGATAACTACCAGACAAGGAAGCTCTTTCTTTCTTTTCTTCTTTCTTTCACTACCTATGACACATTTAGAAATCTACAGCCCATTAACCCTCATACACTCACAGACTCATCTCATCCATGTACCCAATCTCCTCATTCTCCTGTCCGGATCTGGCGGTGAATCACTACAATGATTCTCTCAGAAGCTCCCTGGACCAAGTAGCGCCCCTCACCCTCAGAACCTCCAAACACAGAGTGAAATAGCCCTGTCTCACATCACAAACTCGATTCCTCCAGCGATGCTCTAGGAGTGCTGAATGTCTATGGAGGAAAACCCGCACACCAGAAAACTTCATTCACTATAAATTTATGCTGAGAACTTACAACTCTGCCCTTCACCTCGCCAAACAGACCTACTTCACCACCCTGGTCTCCTCACTATCCAACAACTCAAAGAAACTCTTTGACACCTTTCCCTCTCTCCTCAGTCTTAAAGTGCAGATCCCTATCACTGACCTCTGTGCTGATGATCTGCCCCCATCACTGACCTCTGTGCTGATGACCTGGCTTCTTACTTCACAGAGAAAATAGAAAACATCCATCAGGAAATAAGCTCCCAACCTCAAATCGCTGTTACCCCTATCTCTCCCCACATTTCCTCCGGCTCACTCTCCACATTTGACCCAGTCACAGAAGAAGAAGTCTCCAGGCTCCTCTCTTCCTCTCGTGCCACCACATGCACTGCTGACCCCATTCCCTCACACCTACTCCAGTCTCTCTCTCTGGTGGTCACCGCTCGCCTAACCAAAATCTTCAATCTCTCCCTCTCTTCTGGCATCTACCCCTCCTCCTTCAAACACTCGATCATTACTCCATTATTAAAGAAAACCTCTCTCGAGCCATCATGCACAAACAACTACAGACCAATCTCCAATCTCCCCTTCATCTCTAAACTCCTGGAGCATCTGGTCTACACCCGCCTCACCCATTACCTCTCCACTTACTCTCTTCTAGACCATTATAGTCTGGTTTCTGCCCCCTGCATTCTACAGAAACTGCCCTCACCAAAGTGACCAGTGACCTTCTGATGTCAAAACGTAATGGTGACTACTCTCTGCTTATTCTTCTTGATCTCTCTGCATCTTTTGACACTGTTGACCACCATCTCCTACTCTCCATGCTGCACTCCATTGGCATCAAGGACACAGCTCTCTCTTGGTTCTCCTCCTATCTTTCTGACCGCTCTTTCAGTGTATCAATTGCTGGCTCCACTTCTCCTCCTCTTCCTCTCACTATTGGGGTCCCTCAGGGTTCAGTCCTTGGACCTCTTCTCTTCTCTCTCTACACGGCCACGATTGGAGAGACCATCAGCAGATTCAGCTTTCAGTACCATGGTTATGCTGATGACACACAACTATACACTTCTTCCCCTGACCTTACTCCCGCTCTAATAAAGAACACCAATGACTGTCTAGCTGCAGTTTCATATATCATGTCCGCTCTCTATTTGAAACTCAACCTTTCCAAAACTGAACTTCTTCTGCTCCCCCCTCCACTAACCTCCTTATATCTGACATCTCTCTCTCTGTGTGCGGCACCACGATAACGCCTAGTCAACAGACTCGCTAACTGGGTGTCACGTTTGACACCGATCTCTCCTTCACCTCCTATATACAATCTCTCATCCGTTCTTGTCGCTTACACCTGAAGAACATCTCTAGAATTCGCCCCTTTCTCACTATGGAAACTACTAAAACCATCACCGTGGCCCTAATCCACTCCCACCTTGACTACTGCAATTCTCTATTAATCGGCCTCTCCCGCACTAGACTCTTCCATCTCCAGTCCATCCTTAATGCAGCAGCCAGGATCACCCATCTGGCCAATCGTTACTCTGATGCTTCTGCTCTGTGCCAGTCACTGCACTGGCTGCCTATACACTATAGGATTGAATTCAAATTGCTTGTTCTCACCCAGGGACGGCGTCAGCACCCGGCATACCCGGGCAAATGCTGGGACCCTGAACAGCTGGGGGGGCCCACTGGCCATCAGGGACAGGCAGCCCTGACAGACAGGAGGCCATTAGGGACAGACAGCCCTGTTAATAAGGGGCACATCAAGCAGACTGCGCAAGGCACTGAGTGGTCCCCTGAGCTCCCAGTGCACATGGCTTATTTGCATGCGATGCAGATTAGTCATGTGCAGGCTACGGAGAGCAGTGGAGCTTCCTCCTTTGCCTACTGTAGCAGAGTGATGAGTCATCACCCTGTGAGCTCATCACAGTGCTGTAGGAAGGAGGAAGCTCCACAGTCCCGGGAGCTGCTGCTATAAGGATGTGGTGGGGAAGAATCTGAGGAGGACACAGCCCCCTGGAGAGCGGATGGAAGGTGAGTATGATCAGCTTGTTTGTTTTTTACTGTGAGCAGCAGGATGGGGGATTATATCTGTCATGGAAGCTGTGCTGACTGTATATAGAGGCTGTGCTGACTGTATATAGAGGCTGTGCTGACTGTATATAGAGACTGTGCTGACTGTATATAGAGGCTGTGCTGACTGTATATAGAGGCTGTGCTGGCTGTATATGGAGTCTGTGCTGACTGTATATAGAGGCTGTGCTGACTGTATATAGAAGCTGTGCTGACTGTATATACAAGCTATGCTGACTGTACATAGAGGCTGTGCTGACTGTATATAGAGACTGTGCTGACTGTATATAGAGGCTGTGCTTATAGAGCCTGTGCTAACTGTATATAGAGGCTGTACTGATAGAGGCTGTGCTGACTGTATATAGAGGCTGTGCTGATAGAGGCTATGCTAACTGTATATAGAGGCTGTGTTGACTGTATATAGAGTCTGTGCTGACTGTATATAGAGTCTGTGCTGACTGTATATAGAGGCTGTGCTGGGGTATATAGAGGTTGTGTTGACTGTATATAGAGGCTGTGCTGACTGTATATTGAGGCTGTGTTGATAGAGGCTGTGCTGACTGTATATAGAGGCTGTGCTGACTGTATATAGAGGCTGTGCTGACTCCATATAGAGGCTGTGCTGGGGTATATAAATGCTGTGCTAACTGTATATAGAGGCTGTACTGACTGTATATAGAGGCTGTGCTGACTGTATATAGAGGCTGTGCTTGGGTATATAGAGGCTGTGCTGGGGAATATAAAGGCTGTGCTGACTGTATATAGAGGCTGTGCTGGAGTATATAGAGGCTGTGCTGAATGTATATAGAGTTTGTGCTGGGGTATATAGAGGCTGTGCTGAATGTATATAGAGGCTGTACTGGGGTATATAGAGGCTGTACTGAATGTATATAGAGTCTGTGCTGGGGTATATAGAGGCTGTGCTGAATGTATATAGAGTCTGTGCTGGGGTATATAGAGGCTGTGCTGAATATATACAGAGGCTGTGCTGGGGTATATAGAGGCTGTGCTGAATGTATATAGAGTCTGTCCTGGGGTATATAGAGGCTGTGCTGAATGTATATAGAGGCTGTGCTGACTGTATATAGAGGCTGTGCTGATAGAGGCTATGCTAACTGTATATAGAGGCTGTGTTGACTGTATATAGAGTCTGTGCTGACTGTATATAGAGTCTGTGCTGACTGTATATAGAGGCTGTGCTGGGGTATATAGAGGTTGTGTTGACTGTATATAGAGGCTGTGCTGACTGTATATTGAGGCTGTGTTGATAGAGGCTGTGCTGACTGTATATAGAGGCTGTGCTGACTGTATATAGAGGCTGTGCTGACTCCATATAGAGGCTGTGCTGGGGTATATAAATGCTGTGCTAACTGTATATAGAGGCTGTACTGACTGTATATAGAGGCTTTGCTGACTGTATATAGAGGCTGTGCTTGGGTATATAGAGGCTGTGCTGGGGAATATAAAGGCTGTGCTGACTGTATATAGAGGCTGTGCTGGAGTATATAGAGGCTGTGCTGAATGTATATAGAGTTTGTGCTGGGGTATATAGAGGCTGTGCTGAATGTATATAGAGGCTGTACTGGGGTATATAGAGGCTGTACTGAATGTATATAGAGTCTGTGCTGGGGTATATAGAGGCTGTGCTGAATGTATATAGAGTCTGTGCTGGGGTATATAGAGGCTGTGCTGAATATATACAGAGGCTGTGCTGGGGTATATAGAGGCTGTGCTGAATGTATATAGAGTCTGTCCTGGGGTATATAGAGGCTGTGCTGAATGTATATAGAGGCTGTGCTGACTGTATATAGAGGCTGTGCTGACTCCATATAGAGGCTGTGCTGGGGAACATAGAGTCTGTGCTTACTCTATATAGAGGATGTGCTGGGGTATATAGAGATTGTGCTGACTGTATATAGAGGTTGTACTAGGATATATAGAGGCTGTGCTGACTGTATATAGAGGCTGTACTGGAGTATATAGAGGCTGTGCTGACTGTATATAGAGGCTGTACTGGAGTATATAGAGGCTGTGATGACTATATAGAAGCTGTGCTGACTATATAGAGACTGCACTGACTGTATATAGAGGCTGCACTGGGGTAAACAGAGGCTGTGCTGGGGTATAGAGGCTGTGCTGGCAGTATACAGAGGCTGTGCTGGCGGTATACAGAGGCTGTCCTGGCTGTATACGGACGCTGTGCTGGGGTATACCAAGGATGCTGCTGAGGTATATGGAGACTGCTGTTGTGCTGTATATATAATATGGAAGCTGTGCTGGGCTATATATATTATTTGGAAGCTGTACTGGGTTGTATATATAATATGGAAGCTGTGCTGGACTATATATATTATTTGGAGGCTGCTGCTGGGCTGCCACAGCTTCCAAATAATATATACAGCCCGGCACAGCCTTCAAATAATATATATAGTCCAGCACAGCTTCCATATTATATATACAGCACAGCACAGCTTCCAAATAGTATATATAACCCAGCACAGCCTCCAAATAATATATACAGCCCGCAGTCTCTATATTATATATACAGCCCGGCAGTCTCCAATTTATATGTACAACCCTTAACAGCCTCAATATTATGTATAGAGCCCACCCAGGAGCCTCTATATTACATATACACAGCCTGCAGCTTCTATATTATATTCATGAATCATAGTATGTGTTAAAGAGACCCACTGAGACTGTGTCGCCCGGGGCCCAAAAAAACCTGGAGTCGGCCCTGTTCTCACCCACAAAGCTCTTCACAGTGCAGCGCCCCCTACATCTCCTCCCTCATCTCGGTCTATCACCCCACCCATTCTCTACGTTCTACAAACGATCTTCAACTAACATCTGCACTAATCCGATCCTCCCACTCCCGGCTCCAAGACTTCTCCCGAGCTGCACCAATCCTCTGGAATGCTTTACCCAAGAAATGAGGACCATCCGCAACCTGCATGGCTTCAGACGCTCCCTAAAAGCACATATTTTTAAGGCGGCCTATCATACTCCCTAAAAAGTCCTCTGTACTGTACATAGCCCATTTACTATCTCTCTGGACACAACTCTCCATCAAACTCCACCAAACCCAAAACCTCCACACAGATTGTCTGGTGACCATTCATGTAACTTTATTTCTATCCCCCATTTCCTCCAGATTCCTGGACCATCAGTGTAATAAGCCTCTGTACTCTGTATAACCCCTATCCCGTTGTAGATTGTAAGCTCTTTTGAGCAGGGTCACCTTTATTTTTGCTTTATGTATTGTATTGTAATTGTTACATTGATTCTCTGCTTATTGTATTGTATCCAATTATTGTACTGTATTCTTTCTCTACTGGAATTACTGTATTGTATTGAAAAATATATTGCAATCTGAGAGTCCTCAGTGGTTGATACCTTTTAATGGCTAACTGAAAAGATGGTAAACATAGCAAGTTTTCGGGACGCTGAGTTCCCTTCTTCAGGCTGATAATGAACAAATTCTGAAGACACATACACTTATACATAAGCAATAGGAAAAAAGAAAAAAAAAAAAAAAAAAAAGGGGAAAGAAGAGAACAGAAAAAAAAAAAGGCATAACAGTGTAATATGCTCTGGTGTATATGACAGGTGACGCAAAGCAGAGTCGGGTAGGGAGGGGTGGAGGAGCAGGGACAGAGAAAGCAGATTCCTAAGATAAGCGGAACCAATTGTATTAGGTAGTTGGTTAGTAACCCATGGAGACCTGAAATTACTTAGTTAAGTTGTGGAGAGCAGACTAAGTGACAGAGTTCACAGAAGTGTCAGGAGTTCATTGTCCTATGATTTCAGTGTGTAGCAAGCTGTCTCCAAATGCACTTTCATTTTATATAAAAAATACATGTATCTGCTTGTCCCTAAATGTCCGTTCATTTTACATAACATCCCATAAATTCATGTGAAATATTTAATCCGGTTTTGAGTGTGTTGAAGGTCGTTATCAATTTGTATTCCCAAATTCTTCTCTCTCTCTGAGATTTGAAGTTACTCTTTAAAATGAGCAGCCTCATATCGGATTCAGTGTTGTGCTCAGAGCTGCAAAAATGCTTTGCTACAGGTAGATCCATACGCTTTTCTTTTATTGAGTGGCGATGAGAATTCATTCTTGTTCTGAATTGTAATCCGGTCTCCCCTATGTACCTGCCACCTGTTGGACATTTGGTACATATGATTAAATACACCACATTGCTTGTGGTGCAGCTGAAGTTACCTGGGATCTTGTAGTCCTGATCTGTCCCAGGAATCCTTATCTTGTCCGTTGCAAATAAGTCTGTGGAGCCTCGGTTAGGAGTCTCAAACACAGGACTAGCCAGATATCCTTCCAGGGAAGGACCCAGTCAAGGGGTGGCTCCTTGCGGAGAACACCATAACCACCATGTTAAGTGGCCCTTTCAGTCAATATCCAGCTCTTTTACAAGCTTAGAGATATGACAAGGGAATACCAAGACCAGGTATCCATCCACAGACAGTTGTTTTTTTTTTTTTTTTTTTTTAAAACCTTCAGATTCGGCTGTAAATGATGCTGTTGTAAGTTCAATTCCAATTACTTTTGTGCAGTCAATTGGACTTATCATTAACGCTCAAAATCATCACCAGGCTTTCATTTTAATGAAAACTAAAGTTGAACACTGTGTTAAATCAAATTTAAGAATACAACAATCCCAATTCTATACCGTAACTATCTGTCTCCACTTCAAGAATTTCCACAGACAGCTGTTTCGGGGTGTTGCCCCTCATCAGTGTGGAGTAGGATTCTGGCTAGGTGGAAGCAAGGCCTAGTAGACCAACATCACAAAGTATTCACTGATCTCAGGGGGACCAATCCAAGAAAACACTGCGGGCAGCTGGCTAAAGCGCTCAGCACAGTGAATTCCTAGGCGCATTGCCTCCTGGGAATTATGAATATGCAAATAAGTCTGTGGAGCCTCGGTTAGGAGTCTCAAACACAGGACTAGCCAGATATCCTTCCAAGGTGATTGTCTCTATCTTTGGGTTGGAACATATCCGATTGTATCTGATGGCCTGGCTGTACACAATAGAGTTTTTTATGTGCTTTGGATGAAAGCTGTCCCATCGGAGATATGTTGGACGGTCAATTGGTTTCCGGTACAAGGATGTCTCTATTTCATTGTTCTGTAGCTTAATGATGGTGTCCAGAAAGCTGATTTATTTCAGTGCAGGAGTAGTTGAGTGTTAAGTTAATGGTGGGATGAAACTGATTAAAGTGTTCATGGAACGTCTTCAGCTGTTGCTCAGACTCCGTCCAGATGATCAAGATGCCATCGATATAACGGTAGTAAGCCAGAGGCCTGATAGGGCAAGAGGATAAAAAGTCACCTTCAAGCTTGGCCATGAAAAAGGTTTGCATATTGTGTCAATTTGTGTCATTATCAGCCTGAAGAAGGGAACTCAGCGTCCCGAAAGCTTGCTATGTTTACCATCTTTTCAGTTAGCAATTAAAAGGTATCAACCACTGAGGACTCTCAGATTCCAATATATTTTTCTATCTACTGGCTAACACGGTATAAATATTCTTTACCTTATCAAAATGGAGGATACCGGAATGTACCGAATCTTTATGGATTCAAAGACACTTCTGAAGAAACCTGCACAACTGGACAGTGACATATTCTTTCTTTCCAAATGTAAGAAGGAGAATCTGATTCCCAATGGACTCTGGATTACAAATCCACTTCTGCATACCTATAACACTCAGTATGCACGAAACCTTTGCCACAGGACCTCGGAGAGACTAAGGAACCACCTTCTGCATGTCTACTACAACATCAAAAGTAACATCCAGGGGGAATTGGAAACACGGAGGAACACAGTTACAGAAGCCATCTATTATATAATCACGAATGGGTTTTTTGCCCCTTTTGAGACCGCTCACGCTGCGAGTCAATGTCGTCATGTGGATACGAACGAAGCATTGGCCGCGCAGCGGGCATGGCGAGTCGCCTTAGCAGCGCGAAGCATTGGCCGCGAAGCGGCCATTGCGAGTCAGAGACTCGCTCTGCTAGAATCCCGATGCATTGTGCATCGGGCACCCATCTAGTGGAACATAATCTACAACAATTTTACCATAAATTACAAACTCGTCTGATTCAGAACAAGGAAAAGAAGTGACACAGACGGCGCATCAATTCAGGACTCAATACAAACAAAACAAAGACACATCCTGACAACTGGGACAACTCCTCCTGTCAGAAAGCATCCAATTGTGTTATCAACCTTTCGGATTACAAACCCAACAAGTTGGAACTTTCTGTGCTTTCTAGGGGACTCTGGTTTTGTCCTACTAAAGCTCTGGATAAAATTGAACTGTGCAGCGACATGGAGGATTACTTCAGGAGACTACGCCTAAGGGAATTTTTCAGCGACAAAGAGGATTCCGAACTCAACTGGGCCGAAGGAACAAGGATCCCGACAACCAATAAGAAAAGGTCAGACTGGACACCTGATCTTAAGCGTAACTCACACTTGAACAACTATATAGACACATTCAGACATTTGGTAAAATCCACTATTTTAGATACACACAAGAGTCCACCATCCAATGTCAATGCCCAGGAGAGAAGGGCCATACAGTCTTTGAAAACCAACAAAGAAATCCTCATTAAACCTGCAGACAAGGATGGTGCAAGTGTCATGATGAACAAATCTGACTACCTGAAGGAAGCAAACAGACAACTGATGGACCCACGCTACTACAAGAAATTGTAGTCTGACCCAACACAGGACTATCACAAGGAATTAAACAGGCTGGTTTCTTGTCTACCTGACATATCCGTAAGAGCTGATGACCTTCTACCAGTAAGTCCAAGAACAGGCACATTCTACATACTTCCCAAAATCCACAAATCTGTAAATCCAGGAAGACCCATCATTTCATGTGCGGTCACCCTCACCGAACACATTTCTGGGTAGGTAGAGGGTGTTCTCAAACCCCTGGTAAAAGTGACACCCAGCTACATTCAGGGCACAACTGACCTATTGAATAAACTGTCAGCAATAGTTCCTCTACCAGAAGGAATATCCTATCATGGATGTGGAATCTCTGTACACCAATATCCCACACCAGGATGGATTAAATGCCTGCAAAACCTTCCCTGAAATCACAGGGATTGATGCTGACTCTATGGTGAAGCTTATAAAATTCATCCTCACGCACAACTATTTTACATTTGACGACAACATATATTTACAGGAGACTGGCACAGCAATGGGGAGCAAAATGGCACCACAATATGCAAACCTTTTCATGGCCAAGCTTGAAGGTGACTTTTTATCCTCTTGCCCTATCAGGCCTCTGGCCTGTTACCGTTATATTGATGACATTTTAATCATCTGGACGGAGTCTGACCAACAGCTGAAGACGTTCCATCAACACTTTAATCAGTTTCATCCCACCATTAACTTAACACTCAACTACTCCTGCACTGAAGTCAGCTTTCTGGACACCATCATTAAGCTACAGAACAATGAAATAGAGATATCCTTGTACCGGAAACCAATTGACTGTCCAGCATATCTCCGATGCGAGTTTCATCCAAAACACATAAAAAACTCTATTGTGTACAGCCAGGCCATCAGATACAACCGGATATGTTCCAACCCTACAGATAGAGACAATCACCTTGTGGGCCTCAGAAAGACCTTTTTGAATCAGGGCTACCATCCAAGAACAATCGAGAACCAGATTACAAGAGCCACCAGAATATCGAGGAATCATTTCCTACATTACAAAACTAGGGAAGAGAACAACAGAGTTCCTCTCGTAGTCACCTACAATCCAAGTCTGGAGGTGCTAAGAGGAGCCACATGGAAACTGCAACCGCTCCTACAAAAAGATGCCCGACTAAAATCAATATTTCCGGATCCCCCACTCCTGTGCTTTAGACGACCTCCGAATCTAAAACACATCAATGTCAAAAGCGCCCTGTCCTCTCCAGCAACTACAGGAACCTTTCCCTGCAACCAGAACAGGTGCAAAACCTCCATCTATAATGACAACGGACAAAATAAAGATTCCCAGCACAGATCCGAACTACAAGATCCCAGGTAACTTCAGCTGCATCACAAGCAATGTGGTGTATTTAATCATATGTACCAAATGTCCAACAGGTGGCCTGTACATAGGGGAGACCGGATTACAATTCAGAACAAGAATGAATTCTCATCGCCACTCAATAAAAGAAAAGCGCATGGATCTACCTGTAGCAAAGCATTTTTGCAGCTCTGAGCACAACACTGAATCCGATATGAGGCTGCTCATCTTAAAGAGTGACTTCAAATCTCAGAGAGAGAGAAGAATTTGGGAATACAAATTGATAACAACCTTCAACACACTCATAACCGGATTAAATATTTCACATGGATTTATGGGACTTTATGTAAAATGAACGGACATTTGGGGATAGCAGATTCATGCACTTTTTATATAAAATGAAAGTGCATTTGGAGACAGCTTGCTACACACTGAAATCGTAGGACAATGAACTCCTGACACTTCTGTGAACTCTGTCACTTAGTCTGCTCTCCACAACTTAACTAAGTATTTTCAGGTCTCCATGGGTTACTAACCATCTACCTAATACATTGGTTCAGCTTATCTTAGGAATCTGCTTTCTCTGTCCCTGCTCCTCCACCCCTCCCTACCCGACTCTGCTTTGCGTCACCTGTCATATCCACCAGAGCATATTACACTGTTTTGCCTTTTTTTTTTCTGTTCTCTTCTTTCCCCTTTTTTTATTTATTTATTTATTTTTTTTCCTATTGCTTATGTATAAGTGTATGTGTCTTCAGAATTTGTGTCATTATCAGCCTGAAGAAGGGAACTCAGCGTCCCGAAAGCTTGCTATGTTTACCATCTTTTCAGTTAGCCATTAAAAGGTATCAACCACTGAGGACTCTCAGATTCCAATATGTCTACTGGCTAAGGCTGCCTTCAGACTTGCAGATGCCTCCGCAGCGTTTTGCAGATGCATCTGCAAGCATCTGCATGCAGACCGGGGCCCCTATGTTTATAATGGAGCGCACGGCGGTCTGCAGATGCTTGCAGACCGCCGTGCGCTCTCATTGCCCGCCATTAGTGATCTGTGCGCAGGCGGATGCCTGCGTACAGATCACACACTCTCGTCCGCACCAGGGACGCGAGATGTTGCGTCCATGGTGCGGGCGAGAGTGTGTGATTTGTGCGCAGGCATCTGCCTGCGCACAGATCACTAATGGCGGGCAATGAGAGCGCACGGCGGTCTGCAAGCATCTGCAAAACGCTGCGGAGGCATCTGCAAGTCTGAAGGCAGCCTAACACAGTATAAATATTCTTTACCTTATGTATTGTATTGTGTATTTTTCGTTCATTAACCGCTGTATTGTAAAGTTTATTATGCTGCCACCTTGTGGATAGAGAAGATATTGCAGTCAGTCTATTATGCTGCCATCTTGTGGATAGAGAAGATATTGCAGTCAGTCTATTACACTGCCATCTTGTGGATAGAGAAGATATTGCAGTCAGTCTATTACACTGCCATCTTGTGGGTAGAGAAGATATTGCAGTCAGTCTATTACACTGCCATCTTGTGGATAGAGAAGATATTGCAGTCAGTCTATTACGCTGCCATCTGTGTGGATAGAGAAGATATTGCAGTCAGTCTATTACACTGCCATCTTGTGGATAGAGAATATATTGCAGTCAGCTATTACGCTGCCATCTTGTGGACAGAGAAGATATTGCAGTCAGTCTATTACACTGCCATCTTGTGGATAGAGAAGATATTGCAGTCAGTCTATTACGCTGCCATTTGTGGATAGAGAAGATATTGCAGTCAGTCTATTCGCTGCCATCTTGGGATAGAGAAGATATTGCAGTCAGTCTATTACGCTCCATCTTGTGTTAGAGAAGATATTGCAGTCAGTCTATTACACTGCCATCTTGTGGATAGAGAAATATTGCAGTCAGTCTATTACACTGCCATCTTGTGGATAGAGAAGATATTGCAGTCAGTCTATTACCTGCATCTTGTGGATAGGAGATATTGCAGTCAGTCTATTACGCTGCCATCTTGTGGATAGGGAAGATATTGCAGTTAGTCTATTACACTGCCATCTTGTGGATAGAGAAGATATTGAGCAGTCTATCATGCTGCCATCTTGTGGATAGAGAAGATATTGCAGTCAGTCTATTACACTGCCATCTTATGGATAGAGAAGATTTGCAGTCAGTCTATTACACTGCCATTTGTGGATAGAAAAGATATTGCAGTCAGTCTATTACGCTGTCATCTTGTGGATAGAGAAATATTGCAGTTAGTCTATTACGCTGCCATCTTGTGGACGGAGAGATATTGCAGTCAGTCTATTACACTGCCATCTTGTGGATAGAGAAGATATTGCAGTCAGTCTATACACTGCCATCTTGCGGATAGAGAAGATATTGCAGTCAGTCTATTACGCTGCCATCTTGTGTATAGAGAAGATATTGCAGTCAGTCTATTACACTGCCATCTTGTGGATAGAGAAGATATTGCAGTCAGTCTATTACACTGCCATCTTGTGGATAGGGAAGATATTGCAGTCAGTCTATTACACTGCCATCTTGTGGATAGAGAAGATATTGCAGTCAGTCTATTACACTGCCATCTTGTGGATAGGAAGATATTGCAGTCAGTCTATTACGCTGCCATCTTGTGGATAGGAAGATATTGCAGTTAGTCTATTACACTGCCATCTTGTGGATAGAGAAATTATTGCAGTCAGTCTATTACGCTGCCATCTTGTGGACAGAGAAGATATTGCAGTCAGTCTATTACGCTGCCATCTTGTGGATAGAGAAGATATTGCAGTCAGTCTATTACGCTGCCATCTTGGGATAGAGAAGAAATTGCAGTCAGTCTATTACACTGCCATCTTGTGGATAGAGAAGATATTGCAGTCAGTCTATTACACTGCCATCTTGTGGATAGAGAAGATATTGCAGTCAGTCTATTCCACAGCCATCTTGTGGATAGAGAAGATATTGTAGCAGTCTATTATGCTGCCATCTTGTGGATAGAGAAGATATTGCAGTCAGTCTATTACGCTGCCATCTTGCGGATAGAGAAGAAATTGCAGTCAGTCTATTACACTGCCATCTTGTGGATAGAGAAGATACTGCAGTCAGTCTATTACTCTGCCATCTTGTGGATAGAGAAGATATTGCAGTCAGTCTATTACACTGCCATCTTGTGGATAGAGAAGATATTGCAGTCAGTCCATTACACTGCCATCTTGTGGATAGAGAAGATATTGCAGTCAGTCTATTACACTGCCATCTTGTGGATAGAAAAGATATTGCAGTCAGTCTATTACGCTGCCATCTTGTGGATAGAGAAATTATTGCAGTCAGTCTATTACGCTGCCATCTTGTGGATAGAGAAGATATTGCAGTCAGTCTATTACACTGCCATCTTGTGGATAGAGAAGATATTGCAGTCAGTCTATTACGCTGCCATCTTGTGGATAAAGAAGATATTGCAGTCAGTCTATTACGCTGCCATCTTGTGGATAGAGAAGATTTTACAGTCAGTCTATTATGCTGCCACCTTGTGGATAGAGAAGATATTGTAGCCAGTCTATTACACTGCCATCTTGTGGATAGGGAAGATATTGCAGTCAGTCTATTACGCTGGCATCTTGTGGATAGAGAAGATATTGCAGTCAGTCTATTATGCTGCCATCTTGTGGATAGAGAAGATATTGCAGTCAGTCTATTACACTGCCATCTTGTGGATAGAGGAGATATTGCAGTCAGTCTATTACACTGCCATCTTGTGGATAGAGAAGATATTGTAGCCAGTCTATTATGCTGCCATCTTGTGGATAGAGAAGATATTGCAGTCAGTCTGTTACGCTGCCATCTTGTGGATAGAGAAGATATTGCAGTCAGTCTATTACACTGCCATCTTGTGGATAGAGAAGATATTGCAGTCAGTCTATTACACTGCCATCTTGTGGATAGAGAAGATATTGCAGTCAGTCTATTATGCTGCCATCTTGTGGATAGAGAAGATATTGCAGTCAGTCTATTACACTGCCATCTTGTGGATAGAGAAGATATTGCAGTCAGTCTATTACACTGCCATCTTGTGGATAGAGAAGATATTGCAGTCAGTCTATTACACTGCCATCTTGTGGATAGAGAAGATATTGCAGTCAGTCTATTACCTGCCATCTTGTGGATAGAGAAGATATTGCAGTCAGTCTATTACGCTGCCATCTTGTGGATAGAGAAGATATTGCAGTCAGTCTATTACACTGCCATCTTTGGATAGAGAAGATATTGCAGTCAGTCTATTACCTGCCATCTTGTGGATAGAGAAGATATTGCAGTCAGTCTATTACACTGCCATCTTGTGGATAGAGAAGATATTGCAGTCAGTCTATTACCTGCCATCTTGTGGATAGAGAAGATATTGCAGTCAGTCTATTACCTGCCATCTTGTGGATAGAGAAGATATTGCAGTCAGTCTATTACGCTGCCATCTTGTGGATAGAGAAGATATGCAGTCAGTCTATTACACTGCCATCTTGTGGATAGAGAAGATATTGCAGTCAGTCTATTACACTGCCATCTTGTGGATAGAGAAGATATTGCAGTCAGTCTATTACACTGCCATCTTTGGATAGAGAAGATATTGCAGTCAGTCTATTACACTGCCATCTTGTGGATAGAGAAGATATTGCAGTCAGTCTATTACACTGCCATCTTGTGGATAGAGAAGATATTGCAGTCAGTCTATTCACTGCCATCTTGTGGATAGAGAAGATATTGCAGTCAGTCTATTACACTGCCATCTGTGGATAGAGAAGATATTGCAGTCAGTCTATTACACTGCCATCTTGTGGATAGAGAAGATATTGCAGTCAGTCTATTACGCTGCCATCTTGTGGATAGAGAAGATATTGCAGTCAGTCTATTACCTGCCATCTTGTGGATAGAGAAATATTGCAGTCAGTCTATTACCTGCCATCTTGTGGATAGAGAAGATATTGCAGTCAGTCTATTACACTGCCATCTTGTGGATAGAGAAGATATTGCAGTCAGTCTATTCAGCTGCCATCTTGTGGATAGAGAAGATATTGCAGTCAGTCTATTACCTGCCATCTTGTGGATAGAGAAGATATTGCAGTCAGTCTATTACACTGCCATCTTGTGGATAGAGAAGATATTGCAGTCAGTCTATTACGACTGCCATCTTGTGGATAGAGAAGATATTGAGCAGTCTATTATCTGCCATCTTGTGGATAGAGAAGATATTGCAGTCAGTCTATTACGAACTGCCATCTCTGTGTAGAGAAGATATTGCAGTCAGTCTATTACCTGCCATCTTGGATAAAATGCAGCATATACTGCATCTTGGTAAAAATTGCAGTCAGTCTATTACACTGCCATCTTGTGGATAGATGCAGTATATTCATCCATCTTATGAGAATGGCAGTCTTAATGACTGGATAGAGAAGATATTGCATCCATCTATTAGCATGCCATCTTGTGGATAGAGAAATATTCAGTCAGTCTATTACGCTGCCATCTTGTGGATAGAGAAGATATGCAGTCAGTCTATTACTGCCATCTTGTGGATAGAGAAGATATTGCAGTCAGTCTATTACCTGCCATCTTGTGGATAAGATATTGCAGTCAGTCTATTACTGCCATCTTGTGGATAGAGAAGATATTGCAGTCAGTCTATATCCCACTTGTGGTATAGAGAAGATATTGCAGTCAGTCTATTACACTGCCATCTTGTGGATAGAAAGATATTGCAGTCAGTCTATTACCTGCCATCTTGTGGATAGAGAAGATATAGCAGCAGTCTATTACTGCCATCTTGTGGATAGAGAAGATATTGCAGTCAGTCTAATTAACTGCATCTTGGAATTACGACAGAGATAGAGTCAGTTATATGCCACTTGCTGTGAATATCTGTCTTATCCCATTTGTGGATGGAAATAGACTGACTGCATATCTTTCCTATCCACAATGTGGCAAGAGTAATGATGACGCATTATATCTCCTCTTCAAAGAGAGAGCGTATATAACTGACTGCTATCTTCTATCACAAGATTTGGCAGTCGTAATTAGACTGACTGCTTATCTTCATACAAGATGCACGTATAGACTGACTGCAATATCTTCTCTATCCCAAGATGGCAGGAAATAGACTGACTGCAATAGTCTTTACCTCAATGATGGCAGGTATAGATGACTGCAATATCTCTATCAATATGGCCAGTCTATGAGATGACTGCAATATTGCTTCTCTATCTACAATGGCACTGTGAATAGACTGACTGAATATTCTCTCTATACCACATACTGTGAGATAGATAAGATGATCTGCAGTCATACATACGATGCACGTGTAAAAGATGACTGCATCATCTCTTACTCCACAAGATGGCGGTAATAGACGAAGCAATACTTGCTCTATCTATCACGATGCACTTGTGAATAGACGAATGCAATCATCTATTACTGCCACAGATCGGGAATAGACTGACTGAATTGCTCTCTATTACAATGGCAGCATACTTGGATAGATGAAATATTCATCATCTAATGATGGCGCATCTAGATGATGCAATATTCTCTCTATCAATATGCAGTGTAATAGATGACTGCAATATCTTCCTCTATCCGCAAGATGGCAGTGTAATAGACTGACTGCAATATCTCTCCTATCTCATAAGATGGCATGCGTAATAGACTGACTGCAATATCTTCTCTATCCACAAGATGGCAGCGTAATAGTATGCCTGCAATATCTCTCTATCCACAAGATGGCAGTGTAATAGACTGACTGCAATATCTTCTCTATCCACAAGATGGCAGTGTAATAGACTGACTGCAATATCTCTCTATCCACAAGATGGCAGCGTAATAGACTGACTGCAATATCTTCTCTATCCACAAGATGGCAGCATAATAGACTGACTGCAATATCTTCCTCTACCCACAAGATGGCAGCGTAATAGACTGACTGCAATATCTTCTCTATCCACAAGATGGCAGCGTAATAGACTGACTGCAATATGTTACCACAGATGGCAGTGTAATAGACTGACTGCAAATCTTCTCTATCCACAAGATGGCAGCGTAATAGACTGACTGCAATATCTTCTCTTCCACAAGATGGCAGCATAATAGACTGACTGCAATATCTCTCTATCCACAAGATGGCAGCGTAATAGACTGACTGCAATATCTTCCTATCGATGGCAGCGTAATAGACTGACTGCAATATCTTCTCTATCCACAAGATGGCAGTGTAATATACTGACTGCAATATCTTCTCTATCTACAAGATGGCAGCGTAATAGACTGACTGCAATATCTTCTCTATCCACAAGATGGCAGTGTAATAGACTGACTGCAATATCTTCTCTATCTACAAGATGGCAGCGTAATAGACTGACTGCAACATCTTCTCTATCCACAAGATGGCAGTGTAATATACTGACTGCAATATCTTCTCTATCTACAAGATGGCAGCGTAATAGACTGACTGCAATATCTTCTCTATCCACAAGATGGCAGTGTAATAGACTGACTGCAATATCTTCTCTATCTACAAGATGGCAGCGTAATAGACTGACTGCAACATCTTCTCTATCCACAAGATGGCAGTGTAATAGACTGACTGCAACATCTTCTCTATCCACAAGATGGCAGCGTAATAGACTGACTGCAATATCTTCTCTATCCACAAGATGGCAGTGTAATAGACTGACTGCAATATCTTCTCTATCTACAAGATGGCAGCGTAATAGACTGACTGCAATATCTTCTCTATCCACAAGATGACAGCGTAATAGACTGACTGCAATATCTTCTCTATCCACAAGATGGCAGCATAATAGACTGACTGCAATATCTCCTCTACCCACAAGATGGCAGCGTAATAGACTGACTGCAATATCTTCTCTATCCACAAGATGGCAGCGTAATAGACTGACTGCAATATCTTCTCTATCTACAAGATGGCAGTGTAATAGACTGACTGCAATATCTTCTCTATTCACAAGATGGCAGCGTAATAGACTGACTGCAATATCTCCTCTACCCACAAGATGGCAGCGTAATAGACTGCAATATCTTCCCTATCCACAAAATGGCAGCGTAATAGACTGACTGCAATATCTTCCCTATCCACAAGATGGCAGCGCAATAGACTGACTGCAATATCTTCTCTATTCACAAGATGGCAGTGTAATAGACTGACTGCAATATCTTCTCTATCCACAAGATGGCAGCATAATAGACTGACTGCAATATCTCCTCTACCCACAAGATGGCAGCATAATAGACTGACTGCAATATCTTCTCTATTCACAAGATGGCAGTGTAATAGACTAACTGCAATATCTTCTCTATCCACAAGATGGCAGCGTAATAGACTGACTGCAATATCTTCTCTATCCACAAAATGGCAGTGTAATAGACTGACTGCAATATCTTCTCTATTCACAAGATGGCAGCATAATAGACTGACTGCAATATCTTCTATATCCACAAGATGGCAGTGTAATAGACTGACTGCAATATCTTCCCTATCCACAAGATGGCAGCGCAATAGACTGACTGCAATATCTTCTCTATTTACAAGATGGCAGTGTAATAGACTGACTGCAATATCTTCTCTATCCACAAGATGGCAGCGTAATAGACTGACTGCAATATCTTCCCTATCCACAAGATGGCAGTGCAATAGACTGACTGCAATATCTTCTCTATTCACAAGATGGCAGCGTAATAGACTGACTGCAATATCTTCTCTATCCACAAGATGGCAGCGTAATAGACTGACTGCAATATCTTCTCTATCCACAAGATGGCAGTGTAATAGACTGACTGCAATATCTCCTCTATCCACAAGATGGCAGCGTAATAGACTGACTGCAATATCTCCTCTATCCACAAGATGGCAGTGTAATAGACTGACTGCAATATCTTCTCTATTCACAAGATGGCAGCGTAATAGACTGACTGCAATATCTTCTCTATCCACAAGATGGCAGCGTAATAGACTGACTGCAATATCTTCTTTATCCACAAGATGGCAGCATAATAGAGTAACTGCAATCTAATCTATATAATTGTGAGTTGGCCCCTCCTGGATGTCCGCCTTATGTCACTTCCTCCCCCACCATATTTCCACAGCCAAGTGATGGGTATGGAGATATGGAGGCCGCTGCTCCACTCACCAGATGCTGCAGCCCCCACAACAGCGATCGCTTTAGCACAGCTGATGAGCTGGAGCCGAGATACAGGACCTATGGTGATGTCATGATTATGGGTGGAGCCAGGTCACATGATCATGACATCACCACAGGATCTTCATCAGAACTGATGGGAGAGAAGAGAACAACAGGTAATGAAGCTGCAGCCCAGACTGACCAAACACCACATCAACTCCGCACCACACTGACCCCGCACCACACTGACCCCACACCACACTGACCCCACACCACACTGACCCCCCGCACCACACTGACCCCACACCACACTGACCCCACACCACACTGACCCCCGCACCACACTGACCCCACACCACACCTGACCCCCGCACCACCGACTCTGCACCACACTGACCCCCGCACCACTCCAACCTTACACCACTCTGACTCTGCACCACACTGACCCCCGCACTACACTGACCAAACACCACACTGACCCCGCACTACACTGACCAAACACCACACTGACCCCGCCACCACACTGACCAAACACCACACCAACTCTGCACCACACTGACCCCCCGCACCACACTGACCCCTCCACCACACTGACCCCCGCACCACACTGACCCCCCGCACCACACTGACCCCCGCCACCACACTGACCCCCGCACCAACTGACCCCGCACCAACTGACCCCCGCACCAGACTGACCCCCGAAACCAGACTGACCCACGCACCAGACTGACCCCCGCACCACACTGACCACACCCACCACACCGACGCGACCAGACTGACCCCCACACATGGCAAGACTGACCCCACACCACAACTGACCCTGCACCGCACTGACCGCCGCACCACACTGACCCCGCACCACACTGACCCCCGCACCACACTGAACCCCCGCACCACACTGACCCCCACGCACCAGACTGACCCCCCGCACCAAGACTGACCCCGCACCACACATGACCCCGCACCACACTGCACCCCCCCCACACTGACCCCGCACCAGGACTGACCCCCGCACCACACTGACCCCACACCACACTGACCCTGCACCGCATACTGACCCCACACCACACTGACCCCCGCACCAGACTGACCCCCCACCACACTGACCCGCACCACAACTGACCCATGCACCACACTGACCCCCGCCACCACACTGACCCCCGCACCACACTGCACCCCGCACCACACTGACCCCCGCACCACACTGACCCCCACCACACTGACCCCCGCACCACACTGACCCCCCACCACACTGACCCCCGCACCACACTGACCCCCGCACCACATCAACTCTGCACCACACTGACCCTGCACCACACTGACCCCCACACCACACTGACCCCCGCACCCACTGACCAAACACCACATCAACTCTGCACCACACTGACCCCCCACCAACTGACCCTGCACCACACTGACCCCCGCACCACACTGACCCCCACACAACACTCTGACCAAACACCACATCAACTCTGCACCACACTGACCAAACACCACATCAACTCTGCACCACACTGACCCCGCACCACACTGACCCCCGCACTGACCCCTGCACCGCACTGACCCCACACCACACTGACCCCCGCACTGCACTGACCCCCGCACCGCACTGACCCCGCACCGCACTGACCCCCGCACCGAAACTGACCCCCGCACCACACTGACTCCCGCACCACACTGACCCCACACAACACTCTGACCAAACACCAACCAAACTCTGCACCACACTGACCAAACACCACATCAACTCTGCACCACACTGACCCCCCACCAGACTGACCCTGCACCACACTGACCCCCCACCAGACTGACCAAACACCACATCAACTCTGCACCACACTGACCCCGCACCACACCAACCCTGCACCACACTGACCCCACCCACACTGACCCCCGCACTGACCCCCGCACCGCACTGACCCCACACCACACTGACCCCCGCACCGCACTGACCCGCACACACTGACCCCCGCACCGCACTGACCCCGCACCACACTGACCCCCGCACCGCACTGACCCCGCACCACACTGACCCCCGCACCACACTGACCCCACCGACCCGCACTGACCCCCGCACCGCACTGACCCCCGCACCGCACTGACCCCCGCACCGCACTGACCCCCGCACCGCACTGACCCCGCACCGCACTGACCCCCGCACCGCACTCGACCGCCCCGCACCGCACTGACCCCCGCACCACACTGACCCCCGCACCACACTGACCCCCGCACCACACTGACCCCCGCACCACACTGACCCCCGCCACCACACTGACCCCCGCACCACACTGACCCCCACACCACACTGACCCCCACACCACACTGACCCCCACACCACACCGTCCCCCGCACCACACTGACCCCCCCCCACACTACACTGACCCCACACCACAATGACCCCGCACCACACTGCACCCGCACCACACTGACCCCCCCACACTACACTGACCCCCCCACACCTACAACTGACCCCCCCACACTACACTGACCCCCCCCACACTACACTGAACCCCCCCACACACCACAACTGACCCCCGCACCTCTGACCCCGCACCACCTCTGACCCCGCACACCTCTGACCCCCGCAACACTCTGACCCCCGCACCAGACTGACCACACACCACCTGACCACACACCACTCTGACCTTACACCACTCTGACCTTACACCACACTGACCTCCGCACCACACTGACCTCCGCACCACACTGACCTCCGCACCACACTGACCTCCGCACCACACTGACCTCCGCACCACACTGACCCTGCACCACACCACTCCGCATTACTCTGACCCCCAACACTCTGACCCCCGCACCAGACTGACCCACCACCACCTGACCTGTACACCCACTCTGACCTTACACCACTCTGACCTTCACACCACTCTGACCTTGCACCACCACTGACCTCCGCACCACACTGACCTCCGCACCACACTGACCCCGCACCACACTGACCTCCGCACCACACTGACCTCCGCACCACACTGACCTCCGCACCACACTGACCCCTGCACCACACCACTCCGCATTACTCGACCCCCGCACCACCTGACCCCCGCACCACACTGACCCCCGCACCACACTGACCCCCGCACCACACTGACCCCCGCACCACACTGACCCCCGCACCACACTGACCCCCGCACCATACTGACCTGCACCACACTGACCCCGCACCACTCTGACCCACACCACCACACTGACCCGCCACACCGCACTGGCCCCCGTACCGCACTGGACCCCCGCACGACACTGACCCCACACTGACCGCCGCACCAGACTGACCCCTGCACCAGACTGACCCCTGCACCAGACTGACCCCTGCACCAGACTGACCCCTGCACCAGACTGACCCCTGCACCAGACTGACCCCCTGCACCAGACTGACCCCCTGCACCACACTGACCCCCCGACCTACACTGACCCCCGCACCACACTGACCCCCGCACCACACTGACCCCGCACCACACTGAACCCCCGCACCACACTGACCCCCGCACCACACTGACCACACACCACATCTGACCACACACCACTCTGACCCCACACCACACTGACCCCCGCACCACACTGACCCCCGCACCACACTGACCCCCGCACCACACTGACCCCCGCACCACACTGACCCCGCACCAGACTGACCTTGCACCACTCTGACCACACACCACACTGACCCCGCACCACTCTGACCACACACCACACTGACCGCCACACTGCACTGGCCCCTGTACCGCACTGGCCCCCGCACGACACTGACCCCACACTGACCGCCGCACCAGACTGACCCCTGCACCAGACTGACCCCTGCACCAGACTGACCCCTGCACCAGACTGACCCCTGCACCAGACTGACCCCCGCACCAGACTGACCCCCGCACCAGACTGACCCCCGCACCAGACTGACCCCCGCACCAGACTGACCCCCGCACCAGACTGACCCCCGCACCAGACTGACCCCCGCACCAGACTGACCCCCGCACCAGACTGACCCCCGCACCAGACTGACCCCCGCACCACACTGACCCCCGCACCACACTGACCCCCGCACCACACTGACCCCCGCACCACACACCACACTGACCCCACACCACACACCACTCTGACCACACACCACACACCACACTGACCCCGCACCACACTGACCCCCGCACCACACTGACCCCCGCACCACACTGACCCCCGCACCACACTGACCCCCGCACCACACTGACCCCCGCACCACACTGACCCCCGCACCACACACCACACTGACCCCCGCACCACACACCACACTGACCCCACACCACACACCACTCTGACCCCGCACCACACTGACCCCGCACCACACTGACCCCGCACCACACTGACCCCGCACCACACTGACCCCGCACCACACTGACCCCGCACCACACTGACCCCGCACCACACTGACCCCGCACCACACTGACCCCGCACCACACCGACCACACACCGCACCGACCCCACACCGCACTGACCCCACACCGCACTGACCCCGCTCCACACTGACACCGCACTCGGCCCACACTCACTCAGCCCACACCACGGTCAGCCTACACCATGGTCAGCCCGCACTCACTCAGCCCACACCATGGTTGCCCACACCACAATCAGCCGCCCTTGGTCAGACCGCAGTCACTCAGCCCACGTTTACCCCACACCATGGTCACCCCGCACTCAGCCCACACCACGGTCACCCCGTACACACTCTGCCCGCATCTCACCCTACACTTCAGCCAACCCGCACTCACTCCACAGCCTGCCTAAAGAGGAACTGCGCCAATTCCTCATGCCACCATCCTCCTCCTAATGCCGCTGCCGCCACATGAGCGCGACCACGGGGGAGGGGGCAGAGAGCGAGAGGGATAAAACAGCAGATAGGGGAGAGACTGCACAGGGGGGAGAGATGGCCACCGCCCCCAGTGCCATAGAGCTCACCCCCATCATGATGTCACCACTCACCCGATGCGACAGCATCGGGCTCCCATCTAGCTATTATAATAATAATCTTTATTATGGATATACATCAGTTACACACAGCAAATAACATCATTATGCTGGATTTTGTATTAAATCAATAGTCGGACACTTCCCGGCGTCTAGGACTGT
Organism: Allobates femoralis; assembly: GCA_033576535.1. Classification (NCBI taxonomy): domain Eukaryota; kingdom Metazoa; phylum Chordata; class Amphibia; order Anura; family Aromobatidae; genus Allobates; species Allobates femoralis. Next base: position 612,699,329 of record JARQOC010000004.1, on the reverse strand, counting down.
GTCATATATCGGCGAATGATGCAACAGAGCCCAGTAGGGGCCTTCTGCCTTTTTCAGCTGACAGATTATTATTTTGTCAACTCCAATTGATTTCAAGTGCTGGCCAAGGTTTTCAGGCACCGCACCCAGCGTGATCACCACTGGGACCACCCTCACTGGCTTGTGTCGATCACCACTGGGACCACCCTCACTGGCTTGTGTCGATCACCACTGGGACCACCCTCACTGGCTTGTGCCGATTACCACTGGGACCCTCACTGGCTTGTGCCGATCACCACTGGGACCATCCTCACTGGCTTGTGCCGATTACCACTGGGACCACCCTCACTGGCTTGTGCCGATTACCACTGGGACCACCCTCACTGGCTTGTGCCGATTACCACTGGGACCACCCTCACTAGCTTGTGCCGATCACCACTGGGACCACCCTCACTGGCTTGTGCCGATTACCACTGGGACCACCCTCACTGGCTTGTGCCGATTACCACTGGGACCACCCTCACTGGCTTGTGCCGATTACCACTGGGACCACCCTCACTGGCTTGTGCCGATCTCCACTGGGACCACACCCTCACTGGCTTGTGCCGATCTCCACTGGGACCACCCTCACTGGCTTGTGCCGATTACCACTGGGACCACCCTCACTGGCTTGTGCCGATCACCACTGGGACCACCCTCACTGGCTTGTGCCGATCACCACTGGGACCACCCTCACTGGCTTGTGCCGATTACCACTGGGACCACCCTCACTGGCTTGTGCCGATTACCACTGGGACCACCCTCACTGGCTTGTGCCGATTACCACTGGGACCACCCTCACTGGCTTGTGCCGATTACCACTGGGACCACCCTCACTGGCTTGTGCCGATCACCACTGGGACCACCCTCACTGGCTTGTGCCGATTACCACTGGGACCACCCTCACTGGCTTGTGCCGATTACCACTGGGACCACCCTCACTGGCTTGTGCCGATTACCACTGGGACCACCCTCACTGGCTTGTGCCGATCTCCACTGGGACCACCCTCACTGGCTTGTGCCGATCTCCACTGGGACCACCCTCACTGGCTTGTGCCGATCTCCACTGGGACCACCCTCACTGGCTTGTGCCGATCACCACTGGGACCACCCTCACTGGCTTGTGCCGATCACCACTGGGACCACCCTCACTGGCTTGTGCCGATTACCACTGGGACCACCCCACTGGCTTGTGCCGATTACCACTGGGACCACCCTCACTGGCTTGTGCCAGAGTCTTTGCAGTTCGATTTTTAAAGGGAACCTGTCACCAGGTTTTTGCAACCTAATCTGAGAATAGCATAATATAGGACCCGAGATCCTGATTCCAGCGATGTGTCACTTACTGGGCTGCTCAGTGTAGTTTTGATAAAATCAGTGTTTAATCATCTGGAGATTATCATTCGCAGTCTACTTGGTCTGCTGCCACATAGTCTGGCCTATTCACAGACTGTTAAATCTGCAGCACAGAAAACACTAATTGTATCAAAATTACAGCAAGCAGCTCAGTAAGTGACACATCGCTGGAATCAGGGCCTCTGTCTCTACATTATGCTGCTCTCAGATGAGATGGCTAAAACCTGGTGACAGGTTCCCTTTAAATCCTCATATTGTCAGTTTTCCCAGTTGCTTCTCCGCCATCCTGCTGTCTCCTGGTGTTGCCACATCGATGATCCACACTTCCTTTTTCCTTACAATGGTACGGTCCGGAGTGTTGTGTCCCAAGACTTTATCAGTCTGAATTCAGAAGTCCCATGGTAGTTTTGTTCATTTTCATTAACCTTTTCAGGTTTATGATCCACCAGTTCTTTGTGACGGGAAGATGGTGATTGTGACACAAGATCCAGTGAATCATCTGAGCGGCTGGATTCTGGGTTCTGGATTCTCCATTTGCTTGTAGTCTGTCTGCGGGATCTTCTTGCAGCAGCTCAGTATATGATCCATTGTCTCATCTGCTTCCTTGCACAGTTGACATTTGGAGCCTGTAGTTGACTTTTTAATTCTGGCTGTAATCACATTAGTGCGGATCGCTGCTCTTGAGCTGCCAGAATTAACCTCTCTGTTTCTTTTTCAATGTTCCATTATTGAGCCACAACCAGATCTTTTCCTTGTCGACTTTACCCTGGATTTTCTCTAGGAATTGTCCATGCAGAGCTTTCTATTGCCAGTTTTTTTGCGGCCGCACCTGCCGCAAGTGCCAAAACTGCACTTGCCGCACCTGCCGCAAGCCCGCCTATACATTGTATGGGGCTTGCCGCAACTGTGCCGCAAGTGCAGCCAGTATGCGGTAATCACGGCAGATGCGGTTTTTTCACCGCATCTGCCGCGATTTCAAAAAAACGCTGATGTGAAAGGGGCCTTAGACAAGGTTGAGCTCACCGGGTACTTTACTGGTGACTTTTCAGACTGTTTGCAAGGTACACAGTCACCGTTTCAGGTAGCTGGCCAGGTAGTCACCAAAGGATGCAAGTTACTTTGAGGCCCTCTATGATGTTCCTTCAGGTCTCAGCCTCTGTCCTCACTTTCTCTACCCGCGCTTTTACTTGTGGCTCCTGCAGTTGCTTGAAGCTAAGCTGCTTGCCCACTCTGTCCTGCATGTGCCGTATGACAGGCAGCTCGAGTCCTTCACTTCTCTACCCTACTCCAGGTAATCAATGTTCCTGGACTCTATGTGCTGCTGTGCCTTCTGACACTGTGTGGCTGGGAAATCTGGAATTTCCCACCCTCCGGTATTGACTGCCGGGATGTGTAACCCTGCACAGCCTCGGACCCCGTGTCCGTTCTCTGCGCTTTCCTCTGAGGCAAGTACGACGATCCTCGTCTCCCCCAGGCTTTCCTCTGCTTCCTCCTCAGTCTCTCTCCATGGCTATTCTGCTTAACTCCCTTTTTCCCGCTCTTTCCACTACACCTAAGCTCCTCCCACCGGGGCTGGGTCTCCCAGGCAAACAGGTGAACCCTTTAGTTCCCCTATTCTAGGTGTCAGAATGCAGGGAAGACAGCCTCAGATTAACATCACATCCTCTGGTCACTGGGATACCATACACACTGATCTGGGTGCAGTACCCCTTCTGTGGCGTACTGCCCAGTGGGGCGCCACAGACACACTGAAAGAGTGGTCAGAAAGATAGGACGAAAACCAGGAGAGAGCAGTGTTCTTTATGCCAATGGAGTGCAGCATAGCGAGTAGGAGATGGTGGTCAATAGTGTCAAGACCTGCAGAGAGGTCAATAAGAATAAGCAGAGAGTGGTCACCATTACGTTTTGCTGTCAGAAGGTCATTGGTCACTTTGATTAGAGCAGTTTCTGTAGAGTGTAGGGGAAGGAAACCAGACTGTAATGGATCTAGAAGAGAGTGAGTGAAGAGGTAATGGGTGAGGTGGGTGTAGACCAGGCGCTTCATGAGTTTAGAGATGAAGTGGAGGTTGGAGACAGGTCTGTAGTTATTTGTGCAGGATCGGTCAAGAGAATATTTCTTTAATAATGGAGTAATGATCGAGTGTTTGAAGGAGGATGGGAAGATGTCAGAAGAGAGGGAGAGATTGAAGATTTTGGTTAGGTGAGTAGTAATGACCGGAGAAGGAGACTGGAGTAGGTGTGAGGAAATGGAGTCAGTGGTGCATGTGGTGGGACTGGTGGGATGAGAAGAAGAGAGGAGCCTGGAGACTTCTCCTTCTGCGACTAGGTCAAATGTGCAGAATGAGCCAGAGGGGACGTGAGGAAGAATGGGAGTAACAGTGCTTGGAGGCTCTAAGCTGATTTCCTCGCGGATGTTGTCTATTTTCTCCGTAACGTAAGAAGCCAGATCATCAGCACAGAGGTCAGTGATAGGGGTCTGCACTTTAGGAATGAGGAGAGAGTGAAAGGTGTCAAAGAGTTTCTTTGGATTGTTAGATAGTGATGAGATCAGGGTGGTGAAGTAGATTTGTTTGGCGAGGTGAAGGGCGGAGTTGTAGCTTCTTAACATGAATTTATAATGGATGAAGTTTTCTGGTGAGCGAGTTTTCCTCCATAGGTGTTCAGCTCTCCTAGAGCATCGCTGGAGGAATCAAGTTTGTAATGTGAGCCAGGGCTGTTTTATTCTATGTTTGGAGGTCCTGAGGGGGAAGGGCGCTACTTGGACCAGGGTGCTTCTGAGAGCATCATTGTAGTAATTCACATCCAGATTAGGACAGAAGGAGGAGATTAGGGACAGTGATGAGCGTAGAGAGTCTATGAGTGAATGAGGGTTAATGGCCTGCAGAATTCTGGATGTGTGATAGGTAGAAGTGTGCTGGGGTGTGCGAGGGTGAAGGAGAGAATGTTGTGATCAGAGAGAGGAAGAGATGAGTTATACAATACCGACTTCCTGCACCACTGCTTGAAGAAGTTGTCTTCCAGAAACTGGCAGTAGGTCCGGGAGTTGAGCTTCACTCCATCCTCAACCCGAAAAGGTCCCACAAGTCCATCTTTGATGATCCCAGCCCATACCAGTACCCCACCTCCACCTTGCTGGCGTCTGAGTCGGAGTGGAGCTCTCTGCCCTTTACTGATCCAGCCTCTGGCCCATCCATCTGCCCCATCAAGAGTCACTCTCATTTCATCAGTTCATAAAACCTTTGAAGAATCAGTCTTCAGATATGTCTTGGCCCAGTCTTGACGTTTTATCTTATATTTCTTGCTCAGAGGTGGTGGTTTTTCAGCCTTCCTTACCTTGGCCATGTCCCTGAGTATGGCACACCTTGTGCTTTTTGATACTCCAGTAACGTTGCAGCTCTGAAATATGGCAAAACTGGTGGCAAATGGCATCTTGGCAGCTTCACGCTTGATTTTCCTCAATTCATGGGCCGTTATTTTGCGCCTTTTTTTGCCCTCACGCTTCTTGCGACCCTGTTGGCTATTTGCCATGAAACACTTGATTGTTCGGTGATCACGCTTCAAAAGTTTGGCAATTTCCAGACTGCTGCATCCCTCTGCAAGACATCTCACAATTGTGGACTTTTCAGAGCCGTCACATCTCTCTTCTGACCCATTTTGCCTAAGGAAAGGCATTTGCCTAATAATTAAGCACACCTTATATAGGGTGCTGATGTCATTACACCACACCCCTCCTCATTACAGCGATGCACATCACCTGATTTACTTCATTGGTAGTTGGCTCTCAGCCTATACAGCTTGGAGTAGAACAACATGTATAAAAAGTATCATGGGATCAAAATACTCATTTGCCTAATAATTCTGCAGACAGTGTATTCTCCCAGGGTTTCACAGGCTTCTCTAATGTAAAACTGTAAGCGTGCTTGAACCTGCTTTTTGTTCATCATTGGAGTCTTGTGTAGTGAGCGTGCATACAGGAGCGTGCATACAGGAGCGTGCATACAGGCAATGGAGGGGGAGCGCATTACTTATTGTTTTCTTTGAAAGAATTGTACCTGCTGATTCCAGGTCTTTCTGTAGTTCTTCACAGTTTGTCCTTGGCTTTTGGAGAACCCTTCTGATAATTCTTTTCACATCTCTGCCTGAAATCTTGTGGGGAGCACCTGGTTGTGGTTGGTTTATGGTGAAATGAGGTTTCCACTTCTGGATTATGGCCACCTGGAACTTTCAGTAGTTTAGAAATATTTCTGTAACCAATATCATCAGTATGTTGTGCAATAATAAGGTTGCAAAGGTCTTGAGACAGATCACTGGTTTTACCTATCATGAGATGTTTCTTGTGTGCCGCCTTAGTAATGAGACACCTTTTATCGGCCATCAGTTGAACCAGCTGGTATTATTATTCATTAAGTGGCGGATTGCTTTCAAATCACTGATAGATTTCAGCTGGTTTCATGACTGTCTCTGGCTTTTTGTACCTCTCTTTCTTGAGGTGTTCAATACTTTTATCCTGTATAGGGAATATATATTAACTACAATGCAGAAGAACAACAGGAGGGGGGTTATTTTTCTGTTCTCATACAGGAAATGATATGGTTAATAGTTTTGCAATGACATATTTCCTGAAACACCCCCTATAACATACAGTCAGTTTCGTTTCTTGCAAAAAAGAAGCCATGGCGTCTGCTGATCTAAGAGAAGAGCTGGAATGTTCCATCTGTCTGAGCCTCTATACAGATCCTGTAACCCTGAGATGTGGACACAACTTCTGCCGGGGCTGTATTGATGGAGTGCTGGATACACAGGGCAGATCTGGAGATTATTCCTGTCCTGAATGTAGAGAGAAGTTTAAGAAGCGGCCGACACTGAAGAGGAACAAAACTCTCAATAATGTAGCAGAACGTTTTCTGCCTATGCAGGTAATATATGTTTGTACCGTTGTTAAGGGGGTTAGGATATGTCTTATCGTTGTATATAAAGGGCAATAATTATCCTGTACAATGTCTGCCACTATCTTGCCATCCCACAATTATCAACACTAAGTCTTTCTATTGCTTTCTATCCCATTCATGAGAATAATTGTGGCACCCTATGCCAGGTCACCACAGACTCCCTTGGGACACTGAGGGATTTCTTACAGCGAGTAACACACAACACCTTTCACCCCAGGCCTGTAGGGGGAGCTCCACTGGTTGCCTTAAGCCAGTTCCCCCTATAAATACAGGTTCTGGAGGGAAAACAGCAGAGTGTGCAGTCACTACAGAACTGTGAAGGGCTGAGTGAGCTGAGGTGGTACTGGAGCCGTGCTAGGCCCATACCAAAGACCACCTGAGACAGTGGTAGACCCGCAGAGTAGGGGTCGAAGGCAGAGGAGAGAAACTTGCTACAAGAAGGGGGCAGAGGAGTCATACCGACTCCCCCCATCAGAATTCTGGTCACTGGGTCCGAGCTACAGGGACATGGAGATTAGGCCCTGCAGAGAATCCAGCACCACAAGGAGGTTTAGCTTCCGGGACACCCGAAGCACCAACAATTGAGAGCCAGGGAGTCAGGGCCCTGACAACAGGAATCCCATAGAGCGCCCTCAGTGCAGCAAACCCGGGTGTGGAGAGTCACACAGAGAGAGAGAAGTAACGGTCTGGTCGGGTTCCAAGCCTGCCAGACCCCAAACAGAGTAACTGAGACAAGGAGGCCTACAACCCTACTCGCTGTGGAGATCCTAAAGTGTTTCCCTCACCTCCGGACGAGTGTACCAGTACAGAACACCAGTAAAGGTACCAAAAGACTTTTATGTGTGCGTGTCCCTCCTTCCATCTGCACCATACTGACTGCGCTACCCTATTACCCTCACTACAACTTACAGCCTCGGGGACCCCCGCTCGTACTGTAGGTTCCACCTTGCTGCCGACCATCACCCCGGAGGCCCTAGCAGCGCCGGTGCCATCACCAGAACCCTACAGGTGGCGTCACGACAGACATTCTTTATTATTTACTTGCCACCCATCTTTTATCTGCATCCCCCGGGCCCACGGCCTCAGGCACCGCTACCCGTGACTTTCCCCAGTGACTGCGCCTGAGTGATCCGAGTACCCCCAGGGCCTGGGCTGGACATAATCATGACACATAATAAAAGTATAACAAGTTTATTCACTAACACGATTATGCTAAATCACAATATACACAATTCCATATACAGTATTAAAACACCAGTAATAGTACCTTCACTAATAAACAATTAACCCCACAGATTACTAGCTTTATTACTCACTGTGAGGTAGCGCTCGCTGAGGGTATTAGGGGATACTCGCTTGGCAGCAATATTTAAACATATAACAGTACTTTTCCTTATAATAAGTCCATTTCTGGTTTATTACACAACCATAAACCAGTGTACGCCATGTAAACATCACAGAACTGACATACAGTCCACTCTCTTCAGTGGATACATCCGCCCGCTTTACAGAAACGTATCTGACTTATTAGTCCGTCTCAACTCTGGTTATGTCCGCACAGTTCAGTAACTGATACCATCAGTGCACACAATTCCCCATGCTCTGGGTTATCTGTTAACAGATTTTCAGGCTTCACAGACTGGCTTCTGTCTCTAGTCCAGACCCTAAGTATCTTCTTGGACTTTCAGAAGCTGTAGCCAGCTCCAGACTCACACATGGCCCATGGAACAAACCGGAAGCCTGGTCTACAGGACCTGTCTGACATCAGAGAGCATGTGATCAGGAGGGAGTCATCCTATATGAGATGTGACACACCCATGGGTAGGGTACGTACCTGGCCAATAACCGCCCCCATCAGACATATTGGAAATGCGGCAAGCTGCTGCATCACATATCCTCCCCCTTTGTTCAAGCCCACAGTAGTGAACACATGATATATAATACGTCATTGTCACTGACTTTATCTTTGGGGAAAACTCATTAACAGACTTTGTCAAGTCACAATTCCTTGTCGTAACTTTGTCAAACCTCTCACGACCCCAGCGGTAGTTACAGTAGTGTGAGTTACTTGTATCTAGGGTCAGGTCTGACTCCATCCTGTCACGTGCTCTGCTAGGTCTTTTGTTTGGGTCTCTTAGTATTGAGTCACTTACACCCACTATCCTTAGGACATCTCTGGGGGTCTCTCCTTTGGCGTCTTTCTTTTTCCAACTAGAGGACCATTACACCCTTTGTGTCTTCTGGCTCTAGTTTCTGCTGTGGCCATTCCATTATTTGGAGGGCCCCTACATTGTCGGGTCTCACAATTTACAGTCAGCTGCCACCTTCTGCTGTTCAGGTGATGCTGTCTCTCAACTGTCAGTCTTGCAAAATTCACCTGTTCCACTTCTCGCAGGAAGGTCATATGGTACTCCATCAGCATCCGTATATATCCAAGATTTTCTTCCATTCCTACAGTGAAGAATGATAAAGTACCATCTACATCAGGTATCCCATCTTGGTGATCACATGGACCGCTTACTTTCACAACACCAGACTTGTTTACCATCATTTGCATGACTTGGCCATTTCTCCCAATGAGCTTTCTCACCAGAGCATGAGGCACACGGATGACTTCCTACTACAGATTTTGAGCTTTCCCCATAAGTTCCAGCTGTCTAGCGGGTTCTTCAGTCTTCAACCGGACAATCCACTTTGTGCCAACACATTGCCAGTGCATGTGAATTGGGATAGCCACCCTCTTCACTTTGATTTCGGTTGTGGACTGGGCCACCAGCTGTTTAGCTTCTGAGGTCGAGTTCACCTTACAGGCTCCCACAGCCGCCTTCTTCTCTCAAATCTTCGGGTAGATCTTCGAAGCACTTTTACAGAGAAGTTTCTGTCTCACCGGATTTCTCCAAACGATCATCCGGCTGAGGTCTCGGGGCCAACTGACTTTCAGCTTCTTCACCCTGTTTGACCAGGGGGGACACTTGTCACTCCACTTACTCCAAGGCGACCTCATTCATCAACTGGCACTTTGCTAGGTGACCTTTGATTTCTGAAAGGTCTTCTTTTCTCGCCTCTCGGCAGCCTGTCTCTGAAGCTCTTCCTGCTTTAACTGCTCCTTTTCCAGCAGAGTTTTCTCAGACCTCTCTGTCTCCAATGCACCCACACGGCTCTCGACAGCCTGTCGCTCAAGCTTCCCTTCCTTCAAATGGGCTTGAAGCATCTCCTTGAGCTCCCTTATCTCGGCTCTTATGTCTACTGAATCAGCCGAGCTTGCATTACTCAAAAAGGTATTCACTTCATACCTCCCTTCTCCAGTGGTTTCTTTCCACTTGTAAATTTACAAACTCCGCTTGGGGCCCTGCAACACCCCTGGTACCTTCGGCAGCATCACTTTCTGCCTTTCTGCTTTACTTCCGTCCTCTGCCATTTTACCTTTCTTTTGGGCATCAGCAGCCTTATCTTCAACCCTTTCTTGGGTCTCGATGGTGTCACCCTCAGATGCAGGAATCCCCGGAACCAGGAGCTGCACAAGATATTGTAAGGCAGCTGCGGTGTTTCTAGTATGCGGAGATGGACAGTTCTGAAAAAGGCACGGACACTGATAGTCTCTGTAACGGGTAGTTTACTGTATCTAACAGATGGTACATGGTATACAGGTAATGGGTAACGGACCGGGTGGACTTAGCAATGACCAGTGTCTCTCAGAGCTCCGCGGTGTTCCTCCATTCTAACTTATTCTGAGTGAGTTGCCGATGTCGCCTTTGAGTGCCAAGGTCGGGTACAAGGGACTACTTATATTGCCCTGCCGGTATGTACGTTCCGGTGTGAGGGGTAGTCTGGGTCCTTTTGGTCAGCACTCCGCTGGCAAGACGGCTCTGTTTGTGGCGGCGGTGGGGTACTCCTGTAGAGCGGTCCCTCCACTCCTGGTTTGCATGGCAGTGATAAACGACTCCCAGCTTTGGAACCAGTAATCCGGCTGTAGATGGGCGCGGGTGGTTTTTGACCCGTAAGCATTCGCCCAGGGTCTGGTTGTTGAGGCACCGGGTAATGGCGCCCAACCGGGGGTGGTGGTGGCCTAGGGGCTGCACGGAACTGTGCAAGGCCCCCTCTCCTGCGATCCTCCCGGCCACGTTCTGATTCCTCCTTCTCCTACATTTTTGCAGACTCTTCTGCACTAACTTCTTCCACTGACACACTACACCTACACTCCGCCCACCAGGACCTTATTGGCCCTCTATTCTGATGTGCATGTAGGGTATTGAGCTCTGAGTTTTAACTACGGTATGTCATTGCTTAGTCAGAGAATATTGCAGCTGCAGTCTGGGCTGCAATACACTCCTGTGACGCACTCGTTGCGGGGCGTCACATTTCCCCAAAGCAGGGCCCCTCTTACATCAATCAGGATGACAGGTGCAGGTCCCAGGCCCTCCCACCATCTTCATCATATTCCTGATCCCTCCCTTAGCTGATCATGTGACCCCTGATGCCTCGCCTCCATGTGACATCATGTCTGTGTCTGTCTGTGTGTCTGTCTGTCTCTACACAACACTATACAGTATATACAGGTCCACAATACATTCTGTACTAGTGTGCCTATATACTGTATGTAGTGTGGACCTGTATATACAGTATAGTGCTGTGTATATAAGATATACACCAGCACTCTCAGATGTGCCCAGACCCCCCCGTGTGTAATGTGCCTAGAGCCCACAGTCTGTAATGTGCCCAGAGCCCGCAGTCTGTAATGTGCCCAGAGCCCGCAGTCTGTAATGTGCCCAGAGCCCGCAGTGTGTAATGTGCCCAGAGCCCGCAGTGTGTAATGTGCCCAGAGCCCGCAGTGTGTAATGTGCCCAGAGTCCTCAGTGTGTAATGTGCCCAGAGTCTGCAGTCTGTAATGTGCCCAGAGTCTGCAGTCTGTAATGTGCCCAGAGTCTGCAGTCTGTAATGTGCCCAGAGTCTGCAGTCTGTAATGTGCCCAGAGTCTGCAGTCTGTAATGTGCCCAGAGTCTGCAGTCTGTAATGTGCCCAGAGTCTGCAGTCTGTAATGTGCCCAGAGTCTGCAGTCTGTAATGTGCCCAGAGTCTGCAGTCTGTAATGTGCCCAGAGTCTGCAGTCTGTAATGTGCCCAGAGTCTGCAGTCTGTAATGTGCCCAGAGTCTGCAGTCTGTAATGTGCCCAGAGTCTGCAGTCTGTAATGTGCCCAGAGTCTGCAGTCTGTAATGTGCCCAGAGTCTGTCTGTAATGTGCCCAGAGTCTGCAGTCTGTAATGTGCCCAGAGTCTGCAGTCTGTAATGTGCCCAGAGTCTGCAGTCTGTAATGTGCCCAGAGTCTGCAGTCTGTAATGTGCCCAGAGTCTGCAGTCTGTAATGTGCCCAGAGTCTGCAGTCTGTAATGTGCCCAGAGTCTGCAGTCTGTAATGTGCCCAGAGTCTGCAGTCTGTAATGTGCCCAGAGTCTGCAGTCTGTAATGTGCCCAGAGTCTGCAGTCTGTAATGTGCCCAGAGTCTGCAGTCTGTAATGTGCCCAGAGTCTGCAGTCTGTAATGTGCCCAGAGTCTGCAGTCTGTAATGTGCCCAGAGTCTGCAGTCTGTAATGTGCCCAGAGTCTGCAGTCTGTAATGTGCCCAGAGTCTGCAGTCTGTAATGTGCCCAGAGTCTGCAGTCTGTAATGTGCCCAGAGTCTGCAGTCTGTAATGTGCCCAGAGTCTGCAGTCTGTAATGTGCCCAGAGTCTGCAGTCTGTAATGTGCCCAGAGTCTGCAGTCTGTAATGTGCCCAGAGTCTGCAGTCTGTAATGTGCCCAGAGTCTGCAGTCTGTAATGTGCCCAGAGTCTGCAGTCTGTAATGTGCCCAGAGTCTGCAGTCTGTAATGTGCCCAGAGTCTGCAGTCTGTAATGTGCCCAGAGTCTGCAGTCTGTAATGTGCCCAGAGTCTGCAGTCTGTAATGTGCCCAGAGTCTGCAGTCTGTAATGTGCCCAGAGTCTGCAGTCTGTAATGTGCCCAGAGTCTGCAGTCTGTAATGTGCCCAGAGTCTGCAGTCTGTAATGTGCCCAGAGTCTGCAGTCTGTAATGTGCCCAGAGTCTGCAGTCTGTAATGTGCCCAGAGTCTGCAGTCTGTAATGTGCCCAGAGTCTGCAGTCTGTAATGTGCCCAGAGTCTGCAGTCTGTAATGTGCCCAGAGTCTGCAGTCTGTAATGTGCCCAGAGTCTGCAGTCTGTAATGTGCCCAGAGTCTGCAGTCTGTAATGTGCCCAGAGTCTGCAGTCTGTAATGTGCCCAGAGTCTGCAGTCTGTAATGTGCCCAGAGTCTGCAGTCTGTAATGTGCCCAGAGTCTGCAGTCTGTAATGTGCCCAGAGTCTGCAGTCTGTAATGTGCCCAGAGTCTGCAGTCTGTAATGTGCCCAGAGTCTGCAGTCTGTAATGTGCCCAGAGTCTGCAGTCTGTAATGTGCCCAGAGTCTGCAGTCTGTAATGTGCCCAGAGTCTGCAGTCTGTAATGTGCCAGAGTCCGCAGTTTGTAACTGTGCCCAGAGTCCCGCAGTGATGTACCTGTGTATTATTCTGTATATATACACTGCACAGCACCACGTCTCCTGTCCTGTATACTGGGTGTAATCCTCAGTATCTGTATTATTCTGTATATATACACTGCACAGTACCACTTCCCCTGTCCTGTATACGGGGTGTAATCCTCAGTGTCTGTATTATTCTGTATATATACACTGTACAGTACCACTTCTCCTATCCTGTATACTGGGTGTAATCCTCAGTATCTGTATTATTCTGTATATATACACTGCACAGTACCACTTCTCCTGTGCTGTATACTGGGTGTAATCCTCAGTATCTGTATTATTCTGTATATATACACTGCACAGTACCACTTCCCCTGTCCTGTATACTGGGTGTAATCCTCAGTATCTGTATTATTCTGTATATATATACACTGCACAGTACCACTTCCCCTGTCCTGTATACTGGGTGTAATCCTCAGTATCTGTATTATTCTGTATATATACCCTGCACAGTACCACTTCTTCTGTCCTGTATACTGGGTGTAATCCTCAGTATCTGTATTATTCTGTACATATACACTGCACAGTACCACTTCTCCTGACCTGTATACTGGGTGTTATCCTCAGTACCTGTATTATTCTGTATATATACACTGCACAGTACCACTTCTCCTGTCCTGTATACTGGGTGTAATCCTCAGTATCTGTATTATTCTGTATATATACACTGCACAGTACCACTTCTCCTGTCCTGTATACTGGGTGTAATCCTCAGTATCTGTATTATTCTGTATATATACACTGCACAGTACCACTTCTCCTGTCCTGTTTTCAGAGGTGGTATTGGAATTTGATTTTCAGCATTTAACTGTTCTGTTCTGTATAGGTGATGACTTTCTCTTCGCTGTGTTTCTGACCACTGGGACCCCACAATCCCGAGAAACATGGCTTTGTAGATCACCATGCAAATGGAGCTGCAGTTGATTATTCCCTCTGCTGCAGCATTCCCATGTGGCTCTTCAGATAACTCCTTTAAGAAAGTGATGAGGCCACGACAATGTGAAAACAAATTTCACTGATTGGGGCTGATGGGTGATATACTATGTGGGCTGGTGGGGCTTGCTTTCCAGGGCTGCTTTTTGGTCCCAGCAACCTGCCGGAGGGTGCTGTGGCAGTGGCGGGGCCGGCGGTGCAGCTTCAAAGCGTCCGACACTCCTCACAGTGACTGGTCTGAGACAACCTGTTCTGCTGGGAGTCAACGCTGCAGTGTCACTTCCGGGTTCTTCCGTGGAGGCTGGAGAAGCTTTCCCTCTCCCCCAGGACCCCCCTTCCTTGATGCATCCAAGCTTATCCTCCAAGCTGGGGGAGAACATCGGCTGCATCAAGGAAGGGGGGATCCTGGGGCCCCCAGGACACCCCTTCTGTGGGCCCCAGGACCCCCCCCCCTTCCTTGATGCATCCAAGCTTGTCCCCCAAACTGGGGGAGAAGATCGGCTGCATCAAGGAAGGGGGGGTCCTGGGGCCCACAGGGCCCACAGGGGGTGGTAGGGGAAACCCGAAAAATTTCTTGCACAGGGGCCCACTACAGTCTGGGTCCGCCCCTGCATAGGACCCAGTTCACAGCAATTCTTGCTATCTACCTGGGCACACTGGAATGGTACCGGCGCAACAGGGGAACTCACTGAATGGTACGCTGCCCCCATACCATAGCGTGCCAAGAGCTCCTGCCATTGTCACACTATCTCCTGATGTTCTTGTAGCAGCTCCTGTCGCTGCTTCTCATAGGCTTGTTTCTGCTTCTCGCATGCCTGCTGTTGCAATTGTAACAGGTACTTTAATCGCTCACTAGTTTCAGTTTCCTGTGCTGCTCCCTTCACAGCTGTTTTTATCAGCTCCTGCATTTCTTCAGAACACTCCATTTTGCTGAAGAGCATTTGCAGCTGGTCATCCAACCCCTTCTCCATTGCGGCTGGGGATACTGCTCCACTCATGGCCGTCACTGTACGCTGTTCACACCAGGCACTCCACACCGCTCTCCTCGGAAAATTTGCGTGGCCCTGCAAGCCACAGGAAACTTGGTGTGAGTGCGATGACAACTTCGTAACCCCGCCGAGTTACAGCAAACTTGGTTTGAGCGCAATTACCATTTTGTAACCCCGCCGAATTACAGCCAGATGCTTTATCCATGTTGTGCACCTGTGTCGCTGCTGCTAATAATCCGGCTGCAGTGTTGCTGAATCCATACATGTGCACTTCCACTATTGCAACCAGGCTGCACAGCCCACATTCTCGACCAATTGTGAGGTAGCGCTCACTGAGGGTATTAGGGGATACTCGCTTGGCCGCAATATTTAAACATATAACAGTGCTTTTCCTTATATTAAGTCCATTTCTAGTGTATTACACAACCATAAACCACTGTAAGCCATGTAAACATCACAGAACTGATATACAGTCCACTTTCTTCAGCAGATACGTTTCTGTAAAGTTGGCGGATGTATCTGACTTTATTAGTCCGTCTCAACTTTGGTTATGTCCGCACAGTTCAGTAACTGACAGCGGTCAGTTCACACAATTCCCCATGCTGTGGGTTACCTGTCAACAGATTTTCAGGCTTCACAGACTGGCTTCTGTCTCTAGTCCAGACCCTCAGTATCTTCCTGGACTTTCAGCAGCTGTAACCAGCTCCAGACTTGCACATGGCCCATGAAAGAAAACAGAAACCTGGTCTACAGGACCTGTCTGACATCAGAGACCATGTGATCAGGAGGGAGTCAACCTATATGAAATGTGACACACCCATGGGGAGGTACATGCCTGACCAGGAACCATCCCCATCAGACATATTGGCAATGCAGCGAGCCACTGCATCACACCACCCACATTAACTAAACATAATAAACCCCATCTAACAACTAAGTATCCCTTTTGAAAGATAGATTTGCAGAGGGAAAGAGTTTGGTACTCAGCCATGTGTTTGTGATCCTGCTCCATGCTGCTTGAAGCTCCGAGAGAGAGAATGAGATCAAGGCACATTGGGAAAAACCCTAGAAAAGGAGCAGATCCAAAGATCCCTCTCTCATTGGCTGAACGTTATGATGTAATGGCGGAGTGTGCATTACCAGGTGTTGACAAACCATATTCTCCACACCCATTGGCTAGAATTACTCCTATCCAGGCTAGAGCGGACCAGAGTGGGAGAACTGGAATTAGTTTCTCTTTGCCTTTGTAACTTCGCCCAATTCCCAGCACATGAAATGGACTATAGATTTACAGAGATACTGTATATTTATAGAGATATATTTATATATAGCGAGAGATATATTGATATGTCTTATTAATTATGCCAACAGTTCCCCCTCAACATTCCTCCTGTTGTCGAGAACACGACAATGACATTTCAGGAAAGTGTTGTACTGGGATATATTTGTCTACTCAACTTTATAGTCCGTGACCGTTCAGGAAGGAATGAAGTATATTACTGCACTTAGGTATCTAGACATCACCCATCACAGCCATTACCTCTTATTCATGGCAGTGTACACCTATCTGAGATTACCAGACACAGGTGACAAAGAAGGCGCAGGAGAGATTGTGGCACCCATGCCACTGAACCATCCACCAGTTTGTATGGGTTGGCTGCAAATAGGCAGATGAGCAGTACACCAAGAAGTAAAGAACTTTATTCCTGAGCCAAATAGACCAAGAAGATCTGGAAAGATGACTATGGTGCAATCTGTGGATGGAGACATTGGGTTATGGTGAATGGCAGGGAAGAGGTGATGGCGATGGGTGATGTCTAGATACCTAAGTGGAAAATTATACTTCATTCCATCCTCAACGGTTATTCGAGATAGGATTGAGTAGAAAAATATATCCCAACACTTCCCTGAACAGGGGGATTGTTGAGGGGGAAGTGTTGGTTGGTATAATTAATCATTAATACTTATCATTATATATCTCTCTTTACATATATATATATCTCTGTCTTGGGTTTGGAGGGAGATAGACAAAGGAATCTGACCATGTACAAGAAACATGGAAAAAACAGTTCTCCCACAATGGCCAGCTCTGGTCAGTGGGGGGATGCAGAATATACCTTCCTCAACACATAGCAATGCACATGCTCCCATTACAGCCAATGATAGAGAGAGGGATCTCTGCACATGCCCCCCTTCTAAAGATAATAAAGGTAAGTGCCTTCGCCACATTCTCTCTCTTGGAAGTCAGACCGCGGTCCCTACACACGACCCTCCTGTCTCCCCGCTCCTCAGTGTCCCCCCTCCTGTCTCCCCACTCCTCAGTGTCTCCCCGCTCCTCAGTGTCTCCCCGCTCCTCAGTGTCCCCCCTCCTGTCTCCCCACTCCTCAGTGTCCCCGATCCTCAGTGTCCCCCTTCCTGTCTCCCCGTTCCTCAGTGTCCCCCCTCCTGTCTCCCCCTTCCTGTCTCCCCGTTCCTCAGTGTCCCCCCTCCTGTCTCCCCGCTCCTCAGTGTCCCCCCTCCTATCTCCCCCCTCCTGTCTCCCCACTCCTCAGTGTCCCCCCTCCTGTCTCCCCCCTCCTCAGTGTCCCCCCTCCTCAGTGTCCCCCCTCCTGTCTCCCCGCTCCTCAGTGTCCCCCCTCCTCTCATCATCCAGTGTTAAATCCTTATCTCCTGCAACTTCAAGAAGACTTCCAATATTGTCCTGTGATCTGCAGTGTTCAGCAGAAGTATTAATCTGTCCCTTGAATGTATTAACCCTCTTCTTCCCCCTGCTGTTCTCGTTCAATTATATCTATACTCTCCTTGTAAACCCTTGCGTTCCATTCTTTTTTACTCATGCATTGCTATACTGTATGTTATTATTATTATTTATTTATAGAGCACCATTGATTCCATGGTACTGTACATGAGAAGGGTTACATATAAGCAAGTTAAGAATACAATGAACAAACTAACAGTGACAGACCGATACAGAGGGATAGAGGACCCTGCCCTTACAGACTTACATTCTACAGGGCTGTGGGGAGAGTAGGTTGGGTCTGCTCTGGTGGAGCACTGAGTCCGATGGTGGTGGAGTGCCAGGTCCAGTGGTGGTGGAGCTCCGGATCCAGTGGTGGTCAGGTGACACCGTGATCATTGCAGGCTGTAGGCTGTTCTGAAGAGATGAGTTTTCAGGTTCCGCTTGAAGGTTCTAAGTGTGGGGGACAGTCGGACGTTTTGAGGTGAAGAATTCCAAGGGATGGGGGATGCTCGGGTAAAGTCTTGCAAGCGATTAGATGAGGAACGTACAAGTGTGGAGGAAAGGATGGAGGTCTTGGGAGGATTGAAGATTACGAGTTGGATGATATCGGGAGATTAGTTCAGAGATATATGGGGGGGACAGATTGTGGACGGCTTTGTAAGTCAATGTTAGCAGTTTGAATTGGATACACTGGGGAAATGGGAGCCAGTGGAGGGATTTGCAGAGGGGAGAAGTGGAGGAATAGTGAGAGAGGTGGATTAGTCGGGCAGCAGAGTTAAGGACAGATTGGAGAGGTGCAACAGTGTTAGCAGGAGGCCACAGAGGAGGAGGCTGCAGTAGTCGAGACGGGAGATGATGAGGGCATGCACTAGTAGTTAAGTAGATTGGGGGTTGAGGAAGGGACGGATTCTGGAAATATTTTTGAGTTGGAGGCGGCAGGAGGTGGCGAGGGCTTGGATGTGTGGTTTGAAGGACACGGCAGAGTCAAGGGTTACTCCGAGGTACCGGACTTCGTGTACAGGGCAAAGCGTGATATCATTTCTTGTGATAGATAGGTTTGGTAAGGAGGGTGTGTGAGATGGAGGGAAAATGATGAGTTCGGTTTTGACTACATTGAGTTTAAGGAAGTGAGAGGAGAAGAAGGAGGATATGGCTGATAGACACTCCGGGATTCTGGACAGCAGAGAGGTGACGTCTGGGCCAGAGAGATAGATCTGAGTGTCATCAGTGTACATGTGATACTGGAAGCCATGGGACTTTATGAGTTATATGTTAACCCCTGTATTGCTGTGTATACCCTTTATAGTATTGCTTTGCTGTCAGTTAACCCTTCATGTCAGAGATTGTTTAATGTCAGGTGGGTGTAATTAATATAGTGTGGATATATGTATAGGTAACGTGGGTGGGATATAATTATTAGTAATTGTAGGTGTTCTGAATAACTGTATTATTGCATATAGTATCGTGTCAGTTGTGTTAAATAGATTATATTTATAACATTGTAAACTTTTTGTCTTGTCTCATTAAGTCGCCAGTGTATATATATATATATATATATAGTTGATCAGCTAATGGCCACTTTACACACGGCGGCTACATTTCTAGCTTTTCACCAGGTAACTTACTGGCTGCAGTGAAATCATGGAGACCAGGGCCGTATTTGGAGTTCCTGCTGCCCTAGGCACTCTCAGCGGCCTGCCGCCCCCCCCCCCCCCCGTCACGGCTCCTCCCCCCCATTGTGGCCCCTCCCCCTGTCACGACACCTCCCCCTGTTGAAGCCCCTCCCCCGTCATGGCTCCTCCCCCGTTGCAGCCCCTCCCCCGTCACGGACAATCTTCCCATCAGTTGCAGTCTTCCCCCCCAAGCTTTGTGTAGCTTCTACCCCCACATTTCATCATGTAGTACATATAAAAGGTTTGTCCAACCACACTCCAGAGACATACTGACAGGATGTTTAAATTGTGAGCCCCAACGGGGACAGTGTTAATGATGTATGTAAAGTGATGTGGAGTTCATAGTGTAATATAAGTGCAAAAAATATTATTCTTAAGATGATGTCACAATACCAGGATCTGAGGATCTTCTATTTCGTGGTCAGGGGCTCTCTGATGCCATGTTGCTGCCTGTCTCGCTGTCTTCCTCTATTGACACTGCAGTGCGGTGGACAAGAGAGCATTAACTGGTTAATAACAAGAAGTATGGGGTGTACTAACTGAGCCATAAACCCTCCCCATACCATGTCCAGCAGACATTGTAGGATTACTATATGGATTTTAGTATTAGGGTATGGACACATTGGCGTGAAACTTGGATGAGTGCAATGTGTGATTTCATCACATTGCACTCGGACCAATGTTAATCAATCTCTGAGAGCAGATTGTCGAGTGTCGGACGCTTTTTTCTCAGCCAGATTCAGGATGAGAAAAAAGTCGCAACATTCTGCGACAGTCTGCGATTCACGACCGAGACTCACAAATGCAAGTCTATGGGTCTGACAAAATCACATACCGCACACTGACAGCACACGGACCATCCGAGAGGCATCAGTTTTTATTTCACTGATACATTATCATTCTGTAACTGAGAACACTGTAAAATGTTCCTGTAAATGATTCTACACTAATAGCTGCTGAGGAAAGAACAGATTGCACACGGATGTGATCTGAGAGAAATGTCAGACACTCGCACAGCAGTTGGATGCCAAATGGACCAAAAACCGATGACGCTCATCCGACTCTCCTGGATGAGAAACAAACCGAGTTTAAGGCGGCGGGAGACAGTGTACCACCGTGTCCTCAGCTCCGTGCTGTGCACAGATAGTGTACCACCATGTCCTCAGCTCTGTGCTGTGTACCACCATCTCCCCAGCTCTATGCTGTGCACAGACAGTGTACGGTACACTGTCTGTGCCCAGCACGAAGCTGAGGACATGATGGTACACTGTGCACAGCACGGAGCTGAGGACATCCCAGAAGAGACAGACAGATCACAGACGGGTGGCGGCACTGAGCCCACCTGGAAGAACAACAACACCCAGCACCCAACACACTGCCCAGAAATCATATAGGACAGGCAGGCAGGAGAACTACAACTCCCGGCATGCCACACCCTGCAAACTGAGGAAGGTGGCGGCAGCTGCATGGAGGCAGACACACGGTACAGCCGCCAATATCACCATACACAGCGCCAGCCACAGCCTCAGTCCTCATGCACCCCCGTCCTTCTTTCCTCTATCCCTCCTGCTGCTCCTGTCCTCCTGCACCCCGTCCTCCTCTCCTGTCCCTCCTGCTGCTCCTCTATCATCCTCCTCCTCCCCCCCTGCTCACCTCTGCCCCTCCTGCACCCCCCTGCTCTCCTCTGCCATTCCTGCACCCCCCCTGCTCTCCTCTGCCCCTCCTGCACCCCCCCCTGCTCTCCTCTGCCCCTCCTGCACCCCCGTCCTGCTCTCTTCTGCCCCTCCTGCACCCCCGTCCTGCTCTCCTCTGCCCCTCCTGCACCCCCGTCCTGCTCTCCTCTGCCCCTCCTGCACCCCCGTCCTGCTCTCCTCTGCCCCTCCTGCACCCCCGTCCTCCTCTTCTGTCCCTCCTGCTGCTCCTCTATCCTCCTACTCCCCTCCTTCTCCTCTCCTCTGCCCCTCCTGCATCCCCGTCCTGCTCTCCTCTATCCTCCTGCACCCCCGTCCTGCTCTCCTCTGTCCTCCTGCACCCCCCCTCCTGCTCTCTGTCCTCCTGCACCCCTGTCCTCCTCTGTCCATCCTGCACCCCCGTCCTCCTCTGTCCCTCCTGCACCCCCGTCCTCCTCTGTCCCTCCTGCACCCCCGTCCCCCTCTCCCCTGTCCCTCCTGCTGCTTGGCTGTCCTCCTGCACCCCGTCCTCCTCTCCTCTGTCCCTCCTGCTGCTCCTCTTGCACCCCCGTCCTCCTCTCCTTTGTCCCTCCTGCTGCTCCTCTGTCCTTCTGCACCCCAGTCCTCCTCTCCTCTGTCCCTCCTGCTGCTCCTCTTTCCTCTCCTCCTGCCCCCTTGTTTCTGGCCCCCTGCCCCTCTGTCCTCTTCTTCTCTGTCCCCCTGTTTCTGTCCTTCTGCCCCTCTGTCCCCCTGTTTCTGTCCTCTTCTCCTAGGACCCCTGCTCCTTTCTCCTCTGTCCCTTGCACAGTTCCCTCACACTTTCCTCACCTGGTGCTGGCTGCAGACATTGGCGGGCTCCCTCTGAGCACAGTGATGCACCAGCCGCACCATCCTCCAGTGCCTCCAGCCGGCTGCTTCCCCATTTCCCTGAGTCTGGAGTGGGCGGCTGGGTGCAGGAGTGGGGTCCTGAGGAGCCGCCAGAGCCGCCAGTACCGCCGGCGCCATCAGCGCAGCACTTGGGCACACGGGAGAGGAGGGAACAGAGCGGGAACTTCAAGTTTCCCCTCCGTTGCGGGCCCCTCCTTCTCCCTCGTCTCTTCCGGGTCTTCACTGAGGTGGGTGGGCGGGAAGGCAGGCGGGGCAGCAGGCGGGGCGGCCTGATGATGAAGGGAAGGGGGGTATGGGGGCGGGGCTTGCGACCCGGCTGGCCCGGAGCCGGGAAAAAAAAAAAAGAAAAAAAAAAAAAGAGAACACGCTGAGATGCCGCCCCCTATGAGAATGGCCCCGCCCTAGGCACGTGCCTACGAGTGCCTAATGGGAAATACGGCCCTGATGGAGACATGGTTCTATCTTGTTGCTGTGTACAAATGGAATAATGTCTCCATGATTTCACTGCAACCAGTAAGTTACCTGCTGAAAAGCTAGAAATGTAGCCGTGTGTAAAGGGGCCCTAAGAGATAGAAAGTGTTAAGGAATATAGGAGCTGGATGTCGATTATCATAGTCAGAACTGGCAATAATAACTTATACCCAGATTTAGTCCTATAACAACCATGTTTGCCAGTAGACAAATAAAATCATCTTTTCAGTCTAAAATTTTAATATTTTCCTGTCTACTCATTCACATCAGGAGGAGATCACCGGGATCCGCTGCACTTACTGTATTCACTCTCCTGTACCTGCTGTTAGATCCTGTCTGCTGTGTGAGGCTTCTTTGTGTGATAATCACCTGAGAGTTCACAGTAAAGGAGCAGAACACGTCCTGACTGATCCCAGCACTTCTCTGGAGACCCGGAAATGTTCTGTCCATAAGAAGATCCTGGAGTATTACTGCACGGAGGACGCTGCCTGTATCTGTGTGTCCTGCAGTTTGACTGGAGAACATCGGGGACACCGGGTGGAGATGCTGGATGAGGCCTCTGAGAAGAAGAAGAAGAAACTGAGAAATGTTCTCCAGAAACTGATCACAAATAGAAAGAAAACTGAGAAAAGAGTCCGGAGTCTGGAGGAGAAAAGGAGAAAAGCTCAAGATAAAGCATCTGGAGAAGCCGAGAGAGTCACTGCCCTGTTTATAGACATCAGGAGACGGGTGGACGACCTGGAGAAGAAGATCCTGAGTGAGATCTCCAGGCGGGAAGAGAAGGAGTCACTGTCACTGTCTGATGTGATCCAGAAGCTGGAGATAAAGAAGGATGAGCTGTCCAGGAGGATGAGGCACATTGAGGAGCTGTGTAACATGACTGATCCACTGACTGTCTTACAGGATCCAGACACCGGTGACTTGTGTGATCCTGAGGAGGGAGGTGATGACGACACAAGAGGACATGATGGAGGTGATGAGGACACAAGAGGACATGATGGAGGTGATGAGGACACAAGAGGACATGATGGAGGTGATGAGGACACAGCAGGACATGATGGAGGTGATGAGGACACAGGGGGACATGATGGAGGTGATGAGGAAACAGGAGGACATGATGGAGGTGATGAGGCCACAGGAGGACATGGTGGAGGTGATGAGGCCACAGGGGGACATGATGGAGGTGATGAGGCCACAGGGGGACATGATGGAGGTAATAAGGACACACAAGGACAAGATAAGATACCTGATATAGATGATGATGTAATTACAGGGATGTTACATGCAGGTTTCTCTGATATAATGACATATCTACAGAACATCACACCCAAAAAAACAAATGAAATGAAGCCACAAACCCCCCGCCCCCGATCTCTGACCAGTCACACTCAGGATTTATTCTTTTCTGAGGTAAGATATGAAGGTGGTGATGGAATAGTCAGGACTAGGGGTGATCGGGAGATGGTAATGGGAGGAATCTATGGGGAGGATCCTGCAGACATATTACTGGATGTAAACACGGCTGAGAATAATCTCCTTATATCAGACGACCTGAAAACTGTGACCAGGACAAGAATAAGACAGAATCGTCGAAGAACAGCAGAGAGATTCCAGAATCCTCCTCAGGTGATGAGCAAGAGGGGATTTACCTCAGGACGACATTACTGGGATGTGGAGATCAGTGGGTCACTATTGTGGAGTGTGGGGATGTGTTATCCCAGTATAGACAGGAGGGGAGATGGGTCACACATTGGAGATAATAACAAGTCCTGGGGTTTATATAGAGGACTGGGATGTAATGATCATTATAATGTGATACATGACAGTGAAATGATCCAGTTTCCTCAGCGGATCTCCAGTGATAGAGTCAGGATCTGTCTGGATTATGAGGCCGGGCAGCTGTCCTTTTATGAGCTGTGTGATCCCATCAGACACTTACACACCTTCACTGCCGCCTTCACCGAGCCCCTTCATGCTCTGTTATATTCATTGCACGGATCTATAAAGATAATAGAAGGAGCCGCTGTGAGGAACCGACATCATAGAAGAAATCTACGGAGCAGAGATTGACCCCGCACTGGCGCTGCCCCCATGACTGAAACTGGAACACTGCCGGGAAGATCTAGGTTATATCCAGACACTTTGGTTTTTGCTTTTGCAAAAATGCAGCAAAACCTTAGGGTACCTTTACACGTGGCTACATTTCTAGGGTGGCTACAGGTAACTTACTGGTTGCAGTGAAATCATGGAGACAATGTTCTATCTTGTTGCTGTGTACAAATGGAATAATCTCTCCATGATTTCACTGCAACCAGTAAGTTACCTGTAGCCACCCAAGAAATGTAGCCGCGTGTAAAGGGGCCCTTAGGGGTTTCTATTATCTCCAGATTTCTTGGCAGGAGATTTGCTGCATTTTTTGCTGTGAATTTGCTGTGTTTTCCATGCGTTTTTACCGTGTTTTTGCTGCAGATTTGCCATAGAACACTGCAAAAACACAGAAAACAATTTACATGCTCATTGTTTAAAAAAACGCAGCAAATCCTGGGGTGTGGACAGTTTCTGCAATGAAATTAAGCCAATGTGTGAGGACAGTTTATCCCTGAATCACATAGACTTTGCTGGGAAAGAAAACCGCAGGTTCAGATTAGCATAAAACTAAAGGGCCCGTCACACGCTACATATTGTGAACGATATCGTTGCAACGTCACGGTTTTGGAGGCGTTGCAACGACGTCGTTGCATGTGACATGTGGTAACGACCAATGATAAATTGGCTGATCGTTGATCACAGGTCTATGAACGGGACCATAAATCAGTCGTTGATCGTCCCTTCAACCTGCAGCATCGTTGTGTGTGACACCTTGATAACGATCTCGTTAACGACTTCGCCCATTCAGAACTGAAGAACGTAGACATCCAAACGACCGCAAATATCGTTCGCTTGTCGCGGAGTCGTTGCTGCATTGTTCAATATATCTGGACGTGTGACACCTCACCAACGATCAATGAACGTCGGTCAAGCGATCTAGGCCAAGTCAGAATGTTCGGACATTGAAGCGTGTAACGGGCCCTTACGGTAAAACCTGAGCTCCAAAATGTAGCAAAAACACCCTGTGTGAACAAAGCCTAAAGGTAATTTCCTCCCGCAGTAGAGATTAATGTGCAGACACCGGACAGGTTCAGAATGCTATTACCCTCCAGATTAACCCCTTATCTGCAGGTTAATAGCATTTTTCCATGTGACAGCATCATGCTGCGGCTGTCTCCGAGTCATAGATCA
The DNA here is from genome assembly GCA_033576535.1 of Allobates femoralis. Lineage (NCBI taxonomy): Eukaryota > Metazoa > Chordata > Amphibia > Anura > Aromobatidae > Allobates > Allobates femoralis. Next base: position 612,673,802 of record JARQOC010000004.1, on the reverse strand, counting down.
CTCTCACCCATACAAGTCTATCGATGTGAGTGAAACATCACACTACACTCACATGTAGACTTAAAGGTACCTTTACACGCCGATACAGCTCGCTACAATCGGCTTTGTAGCCATCTGTTTTCGAGCAGTGCTCGGAAACAGATTTATCTGTTGCCGGCTGTCACGTCCCGTCTTCACACGCCGCTACTACGGGCTATATTGGCGCTACAAGCTACATTTGTAGCCTGTAGCGGATTGTATCCATCCTCCAGTAGCGGCGTGTAAAGGTACCTTAAGAGTGCAGTGTGATATACATTGTGTACGGAAAGTATTCAGAACATTTTCAAGTTTTCCTTTGTTTCATTGCAGCCATTTGGTAAATTCAAAGAAGTTCTTTTTTCTCAGTAATGTGCAGTCTGCACCTCATCTTCACTGGAGAAACAGAAATGTAGATATTTGTGCAAATTTATTAAAAAAGAAATACTGAAATCTCCCATGGTCATAAGTATTCAGCCCCTTTGCTCAGTATTGATGATACGTATTCAGCCCCTTTGCTCAGTGTTGATGACAAGTATTCAGCCCCTTTGCTCAGTATTGGTGATAAGTATTCAGCCCCTTTGCTCAATATTGATGATAAGTATTCAGCCCCTTTGCTCAGTATTGATGATAAGTATTCAGCCCCTTTGCTCAGTATTGATGATACGTATTCAGCCCCTTTGCTCAGTATTGATGATAAGTATTCAGCCCCTTTGCTCAGTATTGATGATAAGTATTCAGCCCTTTGCTCAGTATTGATGATAAGTATTCAGCCCCTTTGCTCAGTATTGATGATAAGTATTCAGCCCCTTTGCTCAGTATTGATGATAAGTATTCAGTCCCTTTGCTCAGTATTGATGATACGTATTCAGCCCCTTTGCTCAGTATTGATGATAAGTATTCAGCCCTTTGCTCAGTATTGATGATACGTATTCAGCCCCTTTGCTCAGTATTGATGATAAGTATTCAGCCCCTTTGCTCAGTATTGATGATAGGTATTCAGCCCCTTTGCTCAGTGTTGATGATACGTATTCAGCCCCTATGCTCAGTATTGATGATAAGTATTCGGCCCTTTGCTCAGTATTGATGATACGTATTCAGCCCTTTTGCTCAGTATTGAGTATTTGCACCTTTTGAGTGTGTACAGCCATGAGTCTTCTTGGGAATGATGCAGTTTCCCCCTGGATTTGGGGATCCTCTCATTCTTCCTTGCAGATCCTCTCCAGTTCCGTCAGGTTGGATGGTGAATGTTGGTGGAGCCATTTTCAGGTCTCTCCAGAGATGCTCCATTGGGTTTAGGTCCGGGCTCTGGCTGGGCCGGTCAGGAATGGTCAGAGTTATGGTGAAGCCGCTCCTTTGTTATTTTAGCTGTGTGCTAAGGGTCATTGTCTTGTTGGAAGGTGAACCTTCGGCCAAGTCTGAGGTCCAGAGCTCTGGAAGAGGTTTTTATCCAGGATATTTCTGTACTTGGCCGCATTCCTGTTTCCTTCAATTGTAACCAGTCGTCCTGTCCCTGCAGCTGAAAAACACCCCCATATCATGATGCTGCCACCACCATGTTTCACTGTTGGGATTGTATTGGGCTGGTGATGAGGAGGGCTTATTTTTCTCCACACATACCACTTACAATTATCACCAAAAACTTCTATCTCATGATTCTCATTTGGTCTGACATGCACTGTGAGCTGTGAGGTCTTAGATAGACAGATGTGTGCCTTTCCAATTCATGTCCTATCAGTTTAATTAAACACAGCTGGACTCCAATGAAGGAGTAGAACCATCTCAAGGAGGATCACAGGGAAATGGACAGCATGTGACTTAAATATGAGTGTCTGAGCAAAGGGGCTGAATACTTATGACCATGTGATATTTCAGTTTTTCTTTTTTAATAAATTTGTATAAATATCTACATTTCTGTTTTTTTTCAATCAAGATGGGGTGCAGAGTGTACATTAATGAGAAAAAATGAACTTTTTTGAATTTACCAAACGATTGCAAAGAAACAAAGAGTGAAAAATGTAAAGTGTTCCATACCCATTGTACGCCAAGGTTGGCAATGGAGGAGATGGGGAGATTAATCGCAGGATCAGATCACAGATACATGACACTCGGCTCATGCTCGCACAAGGGTCATTATCCTATCACACCCAATGCTCTTCCATCGGATGCCTTACACTAGTGTGTCCTTAGCCTAAATCACAGTCTTCTTTGAAGCTCGGTCTATGGCTAGGGTCACACTACCTTGTGAGCATGTTTTAACAGTCTGCGCTAAAGAATTTTCTACAGTGTTAACACTATGCGCTTCTGCAGAACACTGCCCCATAGCAACCCGTTATGTACCTTGACAGTGGCCGCACACAGAGCTGCTGGGTGGCTGCTTTCTAGGAGTGCACAGGAAACACTGCGTGCAACATGGAATTGTATGATGCGCCATCACGTGATGCCGGCACGTGTCATATCCGTATCTTCCGGTGTGCGTCATATCCGGATCTTCCAGTGCATGTCATATCCGGATCTTCTGGTGTGCGTCATATCCGGATCTTCTCTCCGCACCATGTCTCCTCCTGGTGCCTGACATCACAGGCCACCTTCGAAGCATGTGCAGAAGGCATGCTGAAGGCGGCCTGTACGCGCAGTAGACCAAGCGAAGTGCGCATCATCAGAATTGACGCAGACCGGCATCACGTGATGGCGCGTCATACAATTCCAAGGCGCGTAATTTGAAAAATAAAAGCGCGCCCATGAACGAAGGATTACGCCCATCGGGGCATAAGTGTAGGGACGCCTACCCGACATCATTCATGTAAGTTATTAAAACAATTTATGTTACTTTTATAAAGAGCTATGAGCTCAGACAGGGATGGTTAATAAATAATTTTTTTTCCAGCAAAACGATTTGTAGGAAAATTTTAAAAAGCCTTTATTATTTAGAAAATCGGTTGAAACTAGATTTCATGTGCAGATAAAAGCGTACAGAGGCTGACGCGTTTCGAGATAAATTCCCATAGATCTACTGTAAATGGCTTCAGAACCTTGGACAGCGCACATGCTATAGCTACAATAGCTATAGTATGCGCGCTGCTCTCAAAGGAGCCCGGCGCTTTCATTGATAAAACTGTACAGCACCTGACAGGAGCCGGCTGCTGTACATAAGTGAATAAATCATTATATGCCCACCTGAGTGGGTGGAAGGTCTCTAGGGGGAGTGGGCACCCCCTAGAGACATTATAGCAGCATTTAATAATAAAATTAACAGTTTTAACAAACACAGAACAGTTTGCTCATCCCTGCGGCAGCAGAGATGAGCAAACTATCCGGTAACTGGATTGCTCAGGATTACACATCTTGAGCAATCCGGTTAACGGATTGCGGCTTCAGCAATCCGGTTCCCGGATTGCTGCTTGGGTGAAGCCAATTGCGTTCACCGCATCCGGATCTGGATGCGGTGAACGCAATTCTAGATTTAAGTGTGACCCTAGCCTAAGAAACATCCACAGCTTGTGAAATGGAGAGCCTCACACCTCTCGGGTGGGCTTAACCTCTTAATGTGTCTGCTGCCAAATTGGATGGTTATCTGGATGTGCCCGAATCACCAAGTAAAAATACACTTGACGACAAGTCAAAGTACAATTACAGATAACCTTTATTAAGACAGCAATGCAAGCTTCTTATACTTTTTCTTGGAGGGACGTTACAAGGGGGGAGGGATATTGCGCCATATTGCATATGCTAGCAGATTTCCTTTAAAACAGCTTTTAATCATCATTTTTATTGTTACAAAGTTTAATCAAAGTTCAGACATTTGCTTCATTCCCCAATTTCTCGCTGCAGAGCTCAGACTTCCTCTTTCTGCCTAACCAAGTCTGGAAGGAGCAAAAAGTCTGAGTAAGAAAGAGGAAGTTCACAGGAAACATTAATCTATAGGAAAAGTCAGATGTAGAAAGCACACGCTGGGTAGCATAAATCTGGAAGGAACCAGGAAAATTATATCAGTACACTCAAAATGGAGTTTGAAAGTCTTCAACTAATTAGAACCAAATATCATTAACTCTTTCTTTGCATTAACACTTGTGTGTACATTCCCTAGACAAACAAAGCATTACAACTGCCCTAATAGGAGTTAAACGTGTTTGAGCGTTCAGACGGGTCGGTGAGGTAAGCAGCTGCGCCAGGACGGTTGGCAGCTGCACCGATAAAAAACACGGCACAGGTGTTATAATGTTGCGTCTTTTCAGTAAAACATAGCCTCCCTCCGATGCCGGTGAACTGTTTGGGGACTGCTAGAGGCAAATTCCCCGTGAGAGCATAAGCCGCCAGAGAGGAGGTTGCTTGGAGTCTGCTAACGGCAATTCTCCGTGTGAGCTAATAAACACAAAAAAGTTTAGGAAGGAGTTAATGGAGAAGGAGGGGCAGAGGACACCTGATGGTGTGACTGAGGTGTTGAGTGATCAAGGAGAAATTAAAGATGTGTATGACATGTGACGGCCCATAAGTGTGTATTCTATATTCCCCTGACTTGATTAGCAAATCAATTTTCTAATTTGGAAAACTCTAGTAAAAGTATTGATATCTTTAGTGTTTCTCCAAAAATTGCCTGTATTTCTATCTAATAGAGAATTTTATACTATAGAGAAAACTCTTCTTTTGATTCTATTTCAGGAGGGCCACAGTCTGTAATTGATATATACTACAATTTTATGGGGATTTAGTATGGGGTTAAAATTCTTATAAGTTATACTAAGTGAGCCTTAGTTATTTCACAATATATGTTTTATTATTATCTATATAGATGTTAAAGTTTAGAGATTTTTGTTTAATATGTGTTTAGTGAGAAGGAAAAATGCCATATTGGGTTTATATTGATTTGGGTTTCTGAATAACGGGAAAGGATTAATGAAATGTATGATTTTCGGAGAAGAAATATTTCTTTGTTCTTTGTTCAATAATTGTGTGTATGATCTTGTTTTTGGCTTGTTTTTTTTCTTTTCACCAATCTCCCCCTCTATATCTGATGGGAGGGGTAAGAGTGAGTTATTTTATATGCTGGATCCAACTTTCCATAAGATTGAGATTCTGAATGGCAGAATAATATGTCCCTAAGTGTGTGCTGGTATGGAGTAAATAAGAGCTTTGTATGGCAGCTGTATTTTAGCAACCTGTATGTATGGATTGAACTATGATGATTACTATGAGAAATTTTGCAAATAATACAAAATCCTCCGCAGCTACGGAGGAGGGAGGGGGTGAGTTGCCAGTGTCTGAATCTAGGGATCTATCCAAGGTCAAAAGTGTGAGAAGAAAAGGGGAGTAATTTACTCCCATATTCTTATCAAAGTATTCTTTGCTGCCTCCCCACATCGTGCAGTGATATAAGAATGTTTCTATTTGTTCTGAGTTTCTCATGTGAAAAAGGGAGGGGGGGGGATGGAGTGTAAAGACTGAATTCAAAAGATTCTGGATATAGCGCCAACATATTCTGCAGCGCTGTATTATTTTTGCCTAGTTATTAATATAGTTAATAGAGAATTAATATAGTTAATAAAGAATTGTAATTAGATTGTTGAATAAGAATTTTTTGATCTTTGAAATTAATATATTCTTTTAGTGTTCTATTTCAGGTGTATGTATAGGAAACATGATTTCTTATATTGGATGCCAGTAGGATCCTCGCATGAGGTAATCAGAGCAATTGATTCTGAGTTTTGCAATTTTTAGAAGCAACTGGAGCGGTTTTGGATTGATGAACCCTTACAATACGGTAAGCATACAAAATGCAGAATTGGTAAATCACGGTGAGGTAGACACCATGTTACCAGTCCAGGATGGTATAGTCATGCTGATAACACTACAGGTGGAGGGCAAGGTACAATTTGAAGTTAAAATAAAGTTAGAATAGGTAGTGGCGGGAGGTCATCCGTCCCAGCCTTGTTGCGTCTGGCTGCCTGCGCACCCTCTCAGTATCGGACTGCCCGGATAGGACTGACCAAATACTAAAGAGAATAATTTGGGAGCCGTGTTATGAGATGGGAAAAGGGCGGCCATGACGTCTCTGTCTCTTATCAGCAAAAGTTAGAAGAGTGTTTGGCCCCACGTACGCCTCAACAGGTCACAAGTGAAATCAGATTAATATTTCCTGGTTCGCTCCTGGTCTCAGGTAAGGCCTTGTGTACAATCCTGCATTATTCCTACACACAATATAACTAAGAAAGGTAAGAGGTTCAGAGAAGACACAACACAGAAAGGTAAGAGGTTCAGAGATGACAGCCGCTCCATAGGCTTTAAAATTGCAAATAGAATGCGGACAAGGAAACAAAGAAAAATTGTATAAATTGTCCTAATATGTGTTGGATCTCTCTTTCCTATACAAGATACCATAAGATGTTAAATATATTGGTTAAAAATGTTCTGAAGTAGAGTAAATAGATAAATGAGTAAATAATATGATTTCTGCTATATAATTAGATACTAATCATACTATGGTAAATAAATAGTTGTATGTTCTTTTCTATGCTATCTTGTTATTCTCTTTTGATCTGTTTTTTCAGAAAAACTGAAACACCATTGATAAGTATAGTTCTATTGTCTATTATTATTATATCTGTTTGACTCTATCTTGTTATATTGCTTTTATTTGTTCTTTGACAAGGTTGCTATGATCTGTTTCTATTACAGACTATTGACTGTGTATGTACCTGGTGACCCTTATATATATGTAAGATCAGGGAAAGGTTAGGGATATATAGGGTGAGTCGACGTGGAGCGGGGGCACCACAAGCGTTCAGAAGGGTGCCGACCTCCGCTGTGTAGGTAGGTTTCCAGCTTTAAGGATAATGTTAGGGAACTATTAGGAGTAGTGGTCAAGGTAACTATTAGAAAGGCTGTAAATTTCATGTCTTTGTTCTTATGTACTATTCTGGGTGATTACTTTTATATTACAAATCAATGAAATATGTTTTTTGTTGTGTATCTCTCTTTTCTTGTGCTTATTTGCAGATATTTCAAAAGTTTCATATCCTTTGTTAATTCTCTTTAATGATAGTGATATATATATATAATACAAGTTACTAAAATGTCCAAGGGGGGTGACTTATATATATATTTTTTTTTTTAAGTTATATCTGATATCTATATGTAACAATCTCTGATATACAATTTTTCAGACTGTTTCTAATATATTTTGAGGTTTTTCTTTTTCAATAGGTTTTGTAGATCAGAGATATTCCCTACGGCCTGGGGATTGAGTTATGGTACTGTGCTCTCTCTTTTCCATGTTACAATTTCCAGAGATAATAATATTTTCTTCTGCATTGTTGCAGGTTGTTTTGGATATTATACTGATTTACTTGTTTTCCTTTTTATATTTACGGATATTTTGCTTACTGTAACGAAAGACTCTTTTCTACTGCTATTACCGGGACTTTACATTTTATATCTGGATATATATTTTGCCAAAGACTTTTCCTGAATATAAATTTTGCCAAAGATTTTTACTGAGGACTTTCCCTATGGGTATTCAACCCTATGCTACGAAACAGATGATTTCCCTATTTTTTTATTAAAGACTGTTTTCACTTTTTTTTTTATCATGAAGGCGCTTGTTATTTCTAATGGACTTTATTTCCTTTTACAAATGGGATTATGTAATGAATATCAGGAGAATGTTACAAAAATTTATGTTTTCATATTAATGTATTAATACCCAAAATTTATATTGCCAGTTACTGCTAGTTAGATAATGTAAACTACTCTAGTATATATTTATTGTAATATGAACTATGTAGAATATAGAGTTATTATCTGCGCCTATCTGCTGAGTAAGGTATTAGGCTGCCTTCAGACTTGCAGATGCCTCCGCAGCGTTTTGCAGAGGCATCTGCAAGTATCTGCATGCAGACCGCGGCCCCTATGTTTATAATGGAGCGCACGGCGGTCTGCAGATGCTTGCAGACCGCCGTGCGCTCTCATTGCCCGCCATTAGTGATCTGTGCGCAGGCGGATGCCTGCGTACAGATCACACACTCTCGTCCGCACCAGGGACGCGAGATGTTGCGTCCCTGGTGCGAACGAGAGTGTGTGATCTGTACGCAGGCATCCGCCTGCGCACAGATCACTAATGGCGGACAATGAGAGCGCACGGCGGTCTGCAAGCATCTGCAGACCGCCGTGCGCTCCATTATAAACATAGGGGCCGCGGTCTGCATGCAGATACTTGCAGATGCCTCTGCAAAACGCTGCGGAGGCATCTGCAAGTCTGAACGCAGCCTTATTAAGAATAGGCTATGCTTTGTGAAGTAACATGTTTTCAATATTTAACCCTGTAAATTGGTTTAAGAGAACAGGGGTGGGTGGGTTATGGGAATATTAATGAGAATTTCAAGTGTTTTTTTTTTATCACTCAATCCCTCTTGAATAAAAAGTAAAGTAATATGAATATGGACCCTTATGCACCAAACCCATGTGCATGGTTTTTTCATCATAGGTTTTTGGAGAAAAGTTCTGAATTTAGGGAGGACTGTTGAGGATAGCATTTATAGGGTTAAGGAAATATCATAACTTTTCTCTTTTTCCATATAAATTTTAATTTGAAATGTTATGTTGTCTGTCATACACTAGATGGCGCCCACGCTCTATGCAGCCTATTGAGAGAGGAATTTGGGTGTCAAGGTAACTTGATAAGGACTGACCAATTAGGAGATGATTATTTTGTAGAAAGTTCCAGAATTCTAACACGCCTCTTGCTTTCTGTACAAAAATGTGTGTTTCAATAAACGCCTGCGCAGTGCTTGATCTACGGCGTAGGCACGTGTAGGGCTTGAGACGGCTCTGGTGTCCGTATCATTTACTTGCGATAACGCAGACGTGTGTAAATGCCTAAAAATATAATAATTAGGAGTGACTGATGGACTTGTGATTGAACTGAGACCCTCAACAGTTTCACTCTCCTGGGTCCCTTTTGTTTAGAACTGTTTTTCTGGAGAAAATGGAAGTCACTTTCAAGGACATTATACTTTTAAGCCTTGATGATAAATCCAAATTTGAAAGAGTGGCATCTATAGTTTCCAAAAATAAGGGAGCTATCAACAATGAAGGTCAGGCAGGTCTCAGGCATAATATGCAACAATTGGAGAGATACCTGTCCACACGCCTGAAAACCGGGTGGGATCATACTATGCTTGAAAAGTATGTAGAGAATGTAATGATCCCTAGAGGTTTAAGAATAAAGAAACAATCTACTGATGAAGAGTTCCAAAGAGAATGGAGTGATATCTTGTCTGGTTGTTCCCTTAATTTTATGGAGCTACTCATAAATTACAAACAAAGAAAAGTAAAAATTGGATTTAAGAATCAAGGAAATGGAAAACTCACTGACCGAATTTACAGAAAATAAAACATACAAAAAATTGAGGTCTGAAATTATGGATAGACTGGAAAAACTAGAGGCACAATGTTAAGGATTATGAAACCGGTCATGTACATGACTGGCGACCCCTGAGAAGACCGAATAGGAGTAACGGGAATCCAAAAAAGCCTAAATCAATTCTAAAAAAAAGGAGACCAGTGAAGGGGAAACAGAGGGAGAGGGAGGAGATTGCCGTGATCAGGTGAAGGACCCAGCGGGTCAAAAAACGGGGCCAATTTAAATCCAGATCCAAGCATAGATCCAAGAAACAAGAGACTCAATTACAGGACGAGAAACCGCAAATGAACCAGTTTACAGTTATCAATCATTCCGCGTGTATTCTGACAAAGAGAATTAAAAATACTGCGTAAAGGACTCAATTTTGTGCCTAAAAATAATGGTGACCTTTTTTCCACAATTTTAGATGTCAATAAATTTGTGAGAAGATTAACCATTAAAAGACTTTTTTTGACCAGGATCAGCAGTCAAATAGGAATGAGAATCCACCAACACTCACAATGTCTATGCTGGACTTTACGTTCAGGAACAGGTTACTCTGATAGAACTAAATTCATTGTCAGACGTTTCATGCAGAAACAGAACTGATATGGTACCTTTACACGCCGCTACCGAAGGTATCAACAGGTAGGCACTGCACGTGCGCGTTTTCAACGGTTGCCAACGTTACCTGATACCGCATTTGCACACCGCCACTGCGTGCTGTAATGAAGGTATCTGCGCTCCCCGAAAGTGCCGACTGGTGCCTGGGCTACCTTCCTGTGGAGCACCTTCCCTGCATTACACACCGCTACAGAGTTGTGAATTTCGTGACGCTAAAGCCTTGATTGGACAACGCAATAGAGTCATGATTGGCCAGCCTGCGCAGGAAGGCTGGCTAATACATGACGCCATTCCAATTGAGGACTATGAATGGATAGCTCTTTAAATATGGTGCCCTGTGCTGGGACAGCCAATGGTAATGCAGGAGCCTCCACCAATGATCGCTGATGGGGCGTGTAATCCATGACACTGTGGCACGCCCCAGGGATACAGTAGGCGACGCAAATACCTTCCTGTGCCCGATTATACACGGCTACCACAGGGTTTATACCTGCTTGTTTTTGAGCACGGCTGGAAAACAGGTATCCAGAGAGACAGGGAGCAACAACCTGAATTACACGCTGCTACTTCGCGGTGTTTACAAGGTATCAGGTACAATTGTCTCCGATACCTGCCGGTTTCTACCTTTCGGTAGCGGCGTGTAAAGGGACCATTAATGATAATAACATCGACTCAAGGGAGCCCAGTAAGGATTTCTACCCTTTACAATTGAGAGCCCCAATTATGGATGAATTCCAGCTCATGGAGGAACAAGAATTAAAACAAATATATTCCAATTCTCACAAAGTGGATAATTTATCAAAGAGAGAAAGAGATAAAACATTCAAAATAATCTGAATATTGTGGTGAATAATTCTGAGAAGGGGGAATCAGTGGAAGTTCTTGATAAGGATTTGTATGCCAGAGAAATAAAAACATTCTCAATGACAGCCAGTCATATAGAAAAATTGATAGTGATCCTACTCGAACTATAGGGGAGAAAGTGGAAAGGATCTTACAAGAGGGGGTGGATCTAGATATATTTAATTCTAAACAAAAAGAGTTTTTACTGCCTGATAATCCTAAAATTATAATTTTTCATGCTCTGCAAAGACGCACAAGGGCCTTTTTCCTCCCCTCTCAGACCCATAGTATCGGGTATAGACTCCTTATTAGAAAGGCTGGGTTCATGGTTAGATGAAAGGCTGCGGCCTTTGGTGGATTGTCACTTAGCTATCTGAAAGACAGCAAGCATGTGTTAACAGTGATGCAAAGTCTGAACTGGGATGAAAATCTGATGAGGATCACGTGTGACGTCAGGACGTTATACTCATGTATTCCACACGGTTTAGGCCTGCTTCACACCATGGTGTGATCAGGTCCGGGGCCGTCCGATGTGAACCGGACAGCCCCGGACCCAATTTCGGCCACATAATATGCTGTGGGGTCAGATGGCAGCTATCTGCCATTTGTTTCTACCTGTCCGAGAGGATCCGGCAGGATTCGTAGTTTTCTCCTGGACACAGAAACGGAGCTTGCAGTATTTTTGTCTCCAGGGGAAAAAATATGAGAAAATCCGATCCTCCCGGACCGGTGCTATCCGGCGCCCCCTAACATGGGGGATCTATGGTGTCGGATTGCATCAAAGCCGACATAACATTGAATCCAGCCGGCTGGCGCTGAACTTCAGCACCACGGAGAGCTCCCTGCTGAACTTTCGGGACCGCGGTCAACTCCCCGCTAGCCATGGTCCTGTAAAATCTGCAGCGACAGCTCCTGCTGAATTCATCCGGCTGCATACCGGACTGGAGGGCATATTTGGCACTCCAGTTCTGTGTGCAAATCAGGTCCGGGGCTGTCCAGTTCACACCGGACATCCCCAGACCTGATCACACTGTGGTGTGAAGCCGGCCTAAGCTATACAAGCTCTAACTGAACAGTTGAATGCACATTCTAATTATTCAGGTGTAATGAAGGAATACCTTTTGGATGTCGCTCTTTTCCTGCTTCAGAATAATGACTTTGAGTTTTCTCACCAGTTCTATGTACAGTTCCAGGGATGTTCGATGAGAGCTAAATTCTCCCCATTCCTGGCTGTACATGAACTGGTGGGAAGCCAAATTCATTTATTCTAACACAAACCCCTTTTCAGGCTGCACAGGACAATACATGCGCTTCATAGATGACATTCTGATTGTATGGAAAGGTTCTGAATATTTGGTCGCTGATTTTGGGAAGTATTTAAATAACAATGATCTGAGCTTGTCTTTCACATTAGATACTAACAAAGACACCGTTTCCTTTCTAGACATACGGCTGACCGGTGATGGGCAGAATGGGAGGGTGGATTGTAGACTTTTCTGCAAGAAAATTCCAGGCAATTCTATTGTGCAGCCTCAAGTCGCCCCCACAACATGTGATCAGGAATATTCCTACAGGGGAGTTGTTAAATACCGCTATATGTGTATAATTATCATCAAGTGCGAATTATTGAGAAAAGACGAAAAAGTATATAAAAAATATCTTGCTGACTTTTATTGGTCAAAATGACGCAATAATAATAATATTACAGTAAAGTAACCTATTCAGGTAGTTATAGGAAAATAGTCCATTTATCTTTCAGTATCATACTTGCTTCAGTCAATTGGTCTTGGGGTGTCCATCTTACCAAGCCTGTATGGTTTCTTGTTCTTCATGATGGTTCTGTTGTCTTCGGATGGTCAGCCTGGAGTGCCACCGTCCCTCAGGGAGGCTCCCAGCAGAAGGTGTGTGCTTCCCCATCTCATGGAATAGCTCATTCTTATAGAGTGACATTAACACATGTGTGACTATATATGGGAGCCTTGACTATGTGTTACTTCTAGACAATTCTGGAATGATGCAATCTTGAGTTATTTGTATAGCCATAGCTATGTATGGCCACGTATACAATTCTCCATGTCAGCACTGTGTAATGTATCAGCATATCAATAAATAAATTAATATTTAATAATTATACCCAATATTTGAAGTAAATATTAATTAACCTGATTATGTTTCTACAATTCCCTCTTTTTGAGGAATTCAAACAGTTATTGATTGGATACCTCAAAATTGATTCATTAATATTTAAGGTTCATAATATCTATATAAATCCATGATAATAATTAATAATAATGATAATATAACAATAATAATGATTATTGACATTTCAATATTTATCTTACTTCAGTAGTATAATCAGTAATATAATGTGGAGTCATGTTATGGTAAGCCATGAACTGTAAAACCATTATTGTAATTATACTTTCCTGTTCTACTTGAAGCACTCGGATCTGTGGTCACTCGGCGTCTTCTCTTCTTCATCTGATGATTCTCTCCAATATAAACAAAGTCTCTCTGATAATAACGTCGTCCTTTATTGTTTATTCCTTTATTGTAAAGTCTTTATTTTTATTAGCGTTTATTTGGTAGGAAAACAATGTCTGTGATGTGACCTGTGCAGTGTTGGCTGGACTTACTCTGGTCACTTCCGGAATCCTCCGCGCTGCCTCTTATCACTTCTGGATCAGGTGACGTCTTTGGTCAGCATAGCAAGAGTTAATGTTGATAGCCGGTAACCATACACAGAACAGTCCTTAATGCACAGAATAGGTCACACAATAGATCAGTGTAGTGAAGCTTTACACTGGATCACAACAAACCTTGGAATTGGCACAACCCCTTTGGCATTGTGGGGTCATCATCATCCTCTGCAATCCTGGATTGTGATTTTCTTCTTGCAACTTTTAAAAGTCAATTGTTATAGAAATAATGTAAAGTCTTTCTTTATTAAAATGGAACAGTCTTTACTATTATTCTGGAATCTTGATTGAAGTCTTCTTTCCCTATTCTATACCAAAAGTTGGCAATTTTCCTAACCTATGATATCATAGCGTACCATAGCAATCAATAATCCTCATATAATTATTATCAAAATATGAGTCTATCATATAATTATTTCCAACATATGAATATCTCATATCATAATCAAAATATGAATACAATTGATGTTCAGAATAATAGTACAATACTATATAATAATACATTATTAATCATATGTTTCATCCCCCTTTCAACCTGTAGGTGTCAGTATATTTTGATATGTCAAATTTACATTTTTATTTAATCATTACCCTTTTAAACATGTATATATATATTTCCTCATTTGAACATACATATGTATATGTGTATCTTAGAATCTTTGTTATTACCCAAATTTTATAATTTAAACATATATATACGGTATATTTGTTTCTCTATTTGAATATATATCTATATATTCTATATATATTAAACTAACAACACCAATAATGTATGACCATAAATTAAAATAAATTAATAGATTATACCCTTAAATGAAATAATTTCCATAATGAAATGAAACTTTCCTTTTTTATATATATGAATAACCTTCTCATTTCAAATAATATAATATTATTATAATAAACATTACTCTCTTAAAATGTTCATATGTTCTTCTTAATTAAAAAATAATATGAAATTTTGATTTAAATGTCAAAACTTAATACAAATCTAATTAAAAATTCATAATAAAAATATTCATAATGACAAAAATGGAAGTTTTCAAAATAAAAATGAAAATAAGTCAAAATGTAAAATGATAAAAATATTCATATTAAAAAAATAGGCATATTCAAAAAATGAATAAAAATGAAAAAATAAAACAACAATCAAAATGATAATAAAATGAAAACCTGAAATTGTAATCAATAAAAATTGATAAAAAGAAGGATAAAAATCAGAAGTCAAAATAAAATAGAATTAAAATAAGATAGGGCCTTTGATTGTATGATTGACAGATTTATAGTATTGATAATGTATACCCTTAATGTGTTCATACATTTATTATCACACATCTGCCCCATTATTGAATTTATCAAAATAATTTAATAATTTCCCTAATACCTTTTATTTAAAATATATATCTCTCTATAAATTATTATTAATAATATAATTTCACTTTATTATCTCTAATAACTGATCATTGTATCTTGTTGCTGTTTCTCATTTGTCAAATCTGTGGAAAATATATTAATAATGTAGATGTAATAATGTATTACCCAGATGTAATAATGTCATTATTTTTAATCATCTATTTTTTCATATCATGAGATATGACTTCATGAAAACATTTTTATATAAAATCAAATTAAAGATAATTATTTGTTAAACCTTTGGATCCATTTCCAGTATCAGCCTTATATCATGTATCTGTGTGAAAACAAAATATTCACCTACTTGTGTTTAATTTAAACCATAATTTTAAAAAGAAAATGTTTATCTATGACTGGATCCATTATCTATATAAAAAAAAATATAAAGTCTTATAAATGTAAGAAATATCAAATAATTATTCTAATAATGTGAATGAATTATCTTGATATGTTTACTTAATTATTTCAAACGTGAAAATGTAGTTACTGTAAGTCCTTTTTTTCCTTTTTCCTAAAACCCAACTTTTCATATACACTCAACTTTTCTAGCTTTATCTGCACTCATCAATCACTTGAGGCCTCTGTCACTCACACACACACTTTCAAGCTGTGACAGCTGTTCTGCTCACATACATTCCTGTGTTTCTAACAAAGACACTTTTCACTAAGCATTTCATATACCAAAAACCTTTAACACAAGTCATGACTACAAAACCATTTTTTTAGTTTTTTCCACTGAGAGCAATTAACTAATTTTAGATGCATCTTAAACAAATTGTTACTTTTGAATTTTCCTTTAAAACATATAACTTTAACATATACCGGTATATAGACAGACACACATGTAGAAGGTGATCCTGGTTACACGACACCTTCTGAAGATTCTATGATAAGAAATGACAGCTGTCTCTTCACTTCTATGCCTGGTACATAAGAGGTTAATTTCATGCCACACTGCACACATTAATTGAATGCACTAAATATTAATAATTTAAATATACTTATCCTTTTTCATGTAAAAAAAGAAAAATATTATTAATTTTTATAAGGAGAGAATACATGTTCCACCATCTTGACTTGAACTTCTTGAAAATATAAAAATAATATTAATAACAAATAACACCATTTTTACATAATAATATATATTGATTATAATAAACTTCTAATTATTATTTTCCATGAAACAGAGGAAAAATACTTATATACATATATATATAACCTATACATGAAAGTTTAACATTTTCTATCCTACTTTATTTTTATTTTAACCAGAGGGAAGCATATTCATATACATACATGTATATACCATACATACATATATATATATATATATACATACACACATATCTATATATATATATATATATATATATATATATATATATATACTAGATGGCAGCCCGATTCTAAAGAATCGGGTAGTCTAGAATCCATATATAGTTTATTTAGTAATAGTTAGGGGAGTGCGGTGAAATTAATTGTGTGTATAGAGGTAGCTCAGTGGTTAGCACTGCGCGGTGGATCAGTGGGTAGTACTGCGTGCGGTAGCTCAGTGGTTAGCAGTGAGTGCGCTGGCTCAGTGGTTAGCAGTGAGTGCGCTGGCTCAGTGGTTAGCAGTGAGTGCGGTGGCGCAGTGGTTAGCAGTGAGTGCGGTGGCGCTGTGGTTAGCAGTGAGTGCGGTGGCTCAGTGGGTAGCAGTGAGTGCGGTGGCTCAGTGGTTAGCAGTGAGTGCAGTGGCTCAGTGGTTAGCAGTGAGTGCAGTGGCTCAGTGGTTAGCAGTGAGTGGGGTGGCTCAGTGGTTAGCAGTGAGTTCGGTGAGATTGGTCAGCGCAGCGGCGTGAGCAGAGTGGTCAGCGCAGCGGCGTGGGCAGAGTGGTCAGCGCAGCGCCGTGGGCAGAGTGGTTAGTGCAGCGCCGTGGGCAGAGTGGTCAGTGCAGCGCCGTGGGCAGAGTGGTCAGTGCAGCGCCGTGGGCAGAGTGGTCAGCGCAGCGCCGTGGGCAGAGTGGTAAGCACACACATACACTCCGCTATACTTACCACCGACCCTGCGTCTTCCCCGCCGCCTGGATCCTGAGTCGACATGTCGCCGCCCCCGGACGACTGGATCCAATATGTTGTCCGGGTAGTTTTGCGAGACATCTTGGACGCTA
The DNA here is from genome assembly GCA_033576535.1 of Allobates femoralis. NCBI lineage: Eukaryota > Metazoa > Chordata > Amphibia > Anura > Aromobatidae > Allobates > Allobates femoralis. The sequence goes on along the minus strand of JARQOC010000004.1, from coordinate 612,656,661 downwards.
TATTGGATCCAGTAGTTTGGGGGCAGCGACATGTCGACTGAGGATCCAGGCAGCGGACGCAGGGCCGGTGGTAAGTATAGCGGACTGTGTGTGTGTGTGTGTATGTGTGTGTGTGTACAAAGTTGAGGGAAGTGTAGACAAAGTGACAGAAGTGCGTACATACACACATATACACACATACTGTACATTGCATATGGAGGGGTGAAGAGAGCGGAGGCTGGAGGGCAGAGGCCAGGGCAGAGGAGGCTGGAGGGCAGAGGCCAGGGCAGAGGAGGCTGGAGGGCAGAGGGCAGGGCAGAGGAGGCTGGAGGGCAGAGGCCAGGGCAGAGGAGGCTGGTTGGCAGAGGCCAGGGCAGAGGAGGCTGGTTGGCAGAGGCCAGGGCAGAGGAGGCTGGTTAGCAGAGGCCAGGGCAGAGGAGGCTGGAGGGCAGAGGGCAGGGCAGAGGAGGCTGGAGGGCAGAGGCCAGGGCAGAGGAGGCTGGAGGGCAGAGGCCAGGGCAGAGGAGGCTGGAGGGCAGAGGGGAGGGCAGAGGAGGCTGGAGGGCAGAGGCCAGGGCAGAGGAGGCTGGAGGGCAGAGGCCAGGGCAGAGGAGGCTGGAGGGCAGAGGCCAGGGCAGAGGAGGCTGGAGGGCAGAGGCCAGGGCAGAGGAGGCTGGAGGGCAGAGGCCAGGGCAGAGGAGGCTGGAGGGCAGAGGCCAGGGCAGAGGAGGCTGGAGGGCAGAGGCCAGGGCAGAGGAGGCTGGAGGGCAGAGGGGAGGGCAGAGGAGGCTGGAGGGCAGAGGCCAGGGCAGAGGAGGCTGGAGGGCAGAGGCCAGGGCAGAGGAGGCTGGAGGGCAGAGGCCAGGGCAGAGGAGGCTGGAGGGCAGAGGCCAGGGCAGAGGAGGCTGGAGGGCAGAGGCCAGGGCAGAGGAGGCTGGAGGGCAGAGGCCAGGGCAGAGGAGGCTGGAGGACAGAGGCCAGGGCAGAGGAGGCTGGAGGGCAGAGGCCAGTGCAGAGGAGGCTGGAGGGCAGAGGCCAGGGCAGAGGAGGCTGGAGGGCAGAGGGGAGGGCAGAGGAGGCTGGAGGGCAGAGGCCAGGGCAGAGGAGGCTGGAGGGCAGAGGGGAGGGCAGAGGAGGCTGGAGGGCAGATGCCAGGGCAGAGGAGGCTGGAGGGCAGAGGCCAGAGCAGAGGCCAGGGCAGAGGAGGCTGGAGGGCAGAGGCCAGGGCAGAGGAGGCTGGAGGGCAGAGGCAAGGGCAGAGGAGGCTGGAGGGCAGAGGCCAGGGCAGAGGAGGCTGGAGGACAGAGGGCAGAGGAGGCTGGAGGGCAGAGGCCAGTGCAGAGGAGGCTGGAGGGCAGAGGCCAGGGCAGAGGAGGCTGGAGGGCAGAGGAGGCTGGAGGGCAGAGGCCAGGGCAGAGGAGGCTGGTTGGCAGAGGGCAGGGCAGAGTGGAGGGCAGAGGAGGCTGGAGGGCAGAGGCCAGGGCAGAGGAGGCTGGAGGGCAGAGGCCAGGGCAGAGGGGAGGGCAGAGGAGGCTGGAGGGCAGAGGCCAGGGCAGAGGAGGCTGGAGGGCAGAGGCCAGGGCAGAGGAGGCTGGAGGGCAGAGGCCAGGGCAGAGGAGGCTGGAGGGCAGAGGCCAGGGCAGAGGAGGCTGGAGGGCAGAGGGGAGGGCAGAGGAGGCTGGAGGGCAGAGGCCAGGGCAGAGGAGGCTGGAGGGCAGAGGCCAGGGCAGAGGAGGCTGGAGGGCAGAGGGCAGGGCAGAGGAGGCTGGAGGGCAGAGGCCAGGGCAGAGGAGGCTGGAGGGCAGAGGCCAGGGCAGAGGAGGCTGGAGGGCAGAGGCCAGGGCAGAGGAGGCTGGAGGGCAGAGGCCAGGGCAGAGGAGGCTGGAGGGCAGAGGGCAGAGGAGGCTGGAGGGCAGAGGAGGCTGGAGGGCAGAGGGCAGGGCAGAGGAGGCTGGAGGGCAGAGGCCAGGGCAGAGGAGGCTGGTTGGCAGAGGCCAGGGCAGAGTGGAGGGCAGAGGAGGCTGGAGGGCAGAGGCCAGGGCAGAGGAGGCTGGAGGGCAGAGGCCAGGGCAGAGGAGGCTGGAGGGCAGAGGCTGCTGGAGCCGGCAGGGCAGACTCACCGCGGGCCGGCCATCAGGTGTACTGTAGGAGGAGAGGAGGGGCGGGCAGAGCTGCAGGAGAGGAAGTCCCGCCCTCCCTCCTCTCCAGGCACGGGCAGGAAGCACGGGTACCCCCAGGGCTTGTGTGGCCCCCCGAGGTGGCGGGCAATGGGCTCCCCTGCCCCCCGGTATGTAGGCTAGTGACTGGAGGGCAGAGGATGGAGGGGAGAGGCTGTAGGGCACACGGAACTTCCGAGGTCGGAACGTTCCGTGTGCCGGTGCCTGTAGCAGGGGGGCAGCCCGGCTACAGTGCACTGGATGAGCCTGGGCGACGACCATCACGGAAGTGGGCGTGGCCTTTTCCGGATGTGGCCTTCGGGTTTTATATATAAGATACACATATATATACATAATTTAACATTTTTAAACCCTAAGAGATCTCATCTTTTCCTTTTGTCCAAAAGGTTAAATGAATGAGATTCTTTTCATGGTGAACCCCTCTCCAGTTGCTGTCCTACATCAATCCTGTCAACTTTACTTGCATTAGGGGAACAATATACTAATGAATTTACCTATAATTTTCATTATTATGTTCATGTATATAATTTAATAATTATCAAGTAATACATGTGTGAATATATATATATTGTATATCTCTACATTTACACATGTACACATACCCTTCATAATATAATCAGGATTAGGACTATACTTAAAATCTATGCATGGATAATGTCATATATTATCAATCAAATAGTAATTTATGCAGGCCATAGATGAGATGTCAAAGAATAACATGAACCATCTGTAAGCGTTCTAATTTTAGATTTGGCAAGCAATGGGTTAACACCAGCAGTGTTCTGAATGGCAAAATTATTATTAATCAACTTCTGTGGAGAAGGATTTGATGACATACGGATCACATTATAGTAATTATAAGAAATATGAATTTTCCTACGTATTTCATACATTTTGTCATGAAATCCATTTGTTTTGGACAGATTTGAAAAAGAACTAGCCATTTTGTTACATCTTTCTGATTTGTTTGATTTTACATAATATTTCCTGTCCTGGCATTTCCTGCCTGCATCCAACAATTTTGTACATTCATATAGATTTGATCTCTGTGACGCCATGGCACGTATTCTGGGAGATAAAAATTTAAATTTACTTATAAAGTCTTGAATGATATTTCTCTGGTTACCATTTCCGACAACTGCATGGTAAACCCGCTTATAAATTGACATAAAATTATATGTACATTCTTTTTGCCCAATTTGTAAAGTTTTTAATATCTTCAGATCTGGACTTTCTTTTGTTTTGCAAAAGATAAGATCTTTCAATCTACAAACGTCTGAGCCCTCTTGTGATTGAGAAACATGAGATGAATTCCTTAATTCAAGTCTCCTTAGATATAAATCAGGTAACCACATCTTGAACAATTGAGTTCTCTCATTATTGGAAAGGCTATATTTTTCAACAAAACATTCAAAAACCTCCGAATTTCTTGCTACGTGAAGTCCAGGGTCATACACGGGAATCATTTTACTTAACTTCAGCAGATTCTTTCTAATTTTAAGCTGAAGTATTTTGTCTATTTTTGGTGACTGACCTTCACCACTCCCCTGAGCTACTTCTCCTTCTGTGGCTCCTCCTATCTCCTTTCCTACTCCTCCTCCTTTGTCTACTCCCACTTCATTTTCTACGTTAGTTAAGCTGACTCCTCCCACTTGCCTAACTTCCTCATTTTCTCCCTTGTTTCCTCCCCCTTCTACCACGTCTGTTGCTGTCTCATCTTGAAGGTCATCTACACTGAGCACATGGTCATTAGTCAAATGGCGTCCGCCATCTTGGGGAATGACCTCTGTCATGACCTTATCACGTTCACTATCCTGTGATTTCAATGTTACAAAATCATGAAACACGTTAACCATTTTTAAAATGTTACGTAACTTTCCCTTATCTTTCTTCAAAGACATTACTCGTGAATCTAATGTTACATTTGCAAACTGACATTCTTCATACAATTTTAGTCTTGATTTGGGAAAATTTTGGCTATCTAAAGAACTAAAAACTAAGTCACTATGCTTTGCATATGAAATTATTAGATCCATTGTCTTACCTTAAAAAGGATCCTGCTCGTCGCTTTGCAGGCACGTCTTTTGGCACTTGTAGTCCGTCCTTTCCTCTCTCTTTTAAAACACCGCACGTTTACACATATAGTCCTTACTTCAGAAGATTAAAACTTCTAATGATTCTGTGCTCTGAAGATTTATGACGGTCTTGTCACTTGTCAGATTCCTGATCACTTGTACAACAGCTGTCAAAAAAAATCACATCAGAAGCGACTGGAGGCTCGCCAATGTTAAATACCACTATATGTGTATAATTATCATCAAGTGCGAATTATTGAGAAAAGACGAAAAAGTATATAAAAAATATCTTGCTGGCTTTTATTGGTCAAAATGACGCAATAATAATAATATTACAGTAAAGTAATCTGTTCAGGTAGTTATAGAAAAATAGTCCATTTATCTTTTAAGTCTGTATCATACTTGCTTCTGTCAACTGGTCTTTGGGTGTCCATCTCTCCAAGACTTCTGATCGGTTCTTATCCGGCATGATGGTTCTGTTTCGTTGTCTTCGATGGACAGTCTCGAGTATAATGAGAGTCCCCCCCGGAGGGAGCGCCCTCACCCATGTTACGGCTCATTCTTATAGAGTGACATTAACACGTGTGACTATATATGGGAACCTAGACTATCCTATGTATTACTTCTGGCTGATGCAATCTTGTATGTATAGCCTGTACATGTTACAACTATGTATGGTCATCATATACTTCTACTTGCTTGTATACAATTCTCCTTGTCAGCACTATGTAATGTATCAGCATATCAATAAATAAATTAATATTTAATAATTATACCCAATATTTGAAGTAAATATTAATGAAAATATTCATTTTCTTACAACATTGTAATAAGCAGGAAACAAGTATCAGCATAAAGACATGAGGAGACCATACTTACCAATAACAGGAATGCCAGATTGGAGACATTTATGACCAACCCCAAGAAATGTCCTTCAAAATGGTGACCTTTAGACGTAGATTTAGTAATCCCCATTCCTATTAGGGACTGGTTTGTGGGGCTGTAGAGTAAAATTGTGGAGCTGGAGAAGTATGTTATCAATCCCATGGATGACAAATGGAACAACCACATCAATTCTGGAACAAATCAAGCCAGACATGTCACTGGAAGCAAGCATCACCAAGCTACGAACTGTCTACACATCATACGAAGAGAGCAATCACTGGAGAAGGACATAATGGTCAGAAGAATAGAAGGAAGAAGGCAAAGAGGAAGGTCAGCAACATGATGGCTTGATACTATCAAGATAATGATGGAGAAGACCCTGGTGGACCCATCTAGGCTTGGAGAAGACCCTGGTTGACCCATCTAGGTGGACAATATCCTGGTGGACCCATCAAGGCTTGGAGAAGATCCTGGTGGACCTATCTAAGTAGAGAAGACCCTGGTGGACCTATCTAGGCTTGGAAAAGACCCTAGTGGACTCTCTGGACATTCGGGACTCTTTTAAAGCTGCACTGCACTAATAAGTATTGGACTTGTTTTTCTGTGGATTCCCTTTCCCAGGCCTATCAGTGTTTATTATTCTCACTGTTTTTCTCCATTGGTTTTTCCCTGTGAGAATTATGTCTAGAGACTTTCTTATTTATGATATCGTGCTAGAACTATTTCTAAAGACCTTCAGTTGTTATCTGTGTGATACACTTCTTCCTTTCCTCCACTTCACGTTATATCTGCCACATGTGATAAATATAGACTTGTTCACCTTTATATTTGGTTTCAGTCTGTCTGTGCTCCCATCTGCTAATAGATCCCTGAATAATCCTACAGTAGATTACACACACACTGCCAAAGTGAAGAGGAGGAGGGACAAGATTGATCTACTGGACACTCAAAGAAGATTTCAGTATATTTTTCTCGGCTTCAGTTGTAATATTAGCAAAATTGGATCAAATAAAAATAAGAGATTAATTATGGAAGTGTTAGGATAATTCTTGTGCATTGTCAGTGATTAGTGTTCATTTATGATCCCGGCAGCCGAGGTTTCAACTCCGGTTTAGCTTGTAACGTTTCTTACATAAAGGACGACCTCTTCTCCAATTTGACAACTTCCAGGAGGCTTCTCATGTCCTGTCTTGGATTTCTATCTTACCTTAATATCTTACCACCCTTCATGTAGTATCACTTCTGGGATCTGTGTCTCTTTTGGCCGGGCTATTGGCCAGTTCTTCCCATAGTCCAATGTCTCATTATCTCCACAGGAGATGCCCCTCCACAGCCCTTTTGGCTTTCACAGTGTATTAATATACATTATTTTTACATATATAAATAAAAGTAAGCAAAAGGCATTAAAAATAATAAAAATTGAATACTTACCCTCCGCCGGGTGTTCCGGGAGCCGAGGATCCACATCTGCTGTCCTTCCAGGGCCTGGGAAGATCTGTGATTGGCCGCTCGCGATCATGTGATATGCACGTCACATATCACACGACCAAGAGCGGCCAATCACAGATCTTGGTAGGTCCTGGAAGGTTACTAGATGTGGTTGTGTCGGCTCCCGGTAACCCGAACACTCGGTGGAGGGTAAGTATTCAATTTGTATTACTTTTAATGACTTTTGCTTACTTTTATTTAGCTTTCACATAATATATTAATACACTGTGAAAGCCAAGAGGGGCTGTCCCAGATGTCACACAGGGAAGGAACATAGGATTATTCCTCCCCCGTGTGACATCACTTCTCCCCTGCACTTTTGGGGAGAAGAGCGACCCCGTAAAACAACGCAGTATGTGAATGCACAGCGTTTTTTTACGCCGCTTTTTTGCACGGGCACAAGATGCGTAAAAAAAATGCACGCGCAAAAAAATGCAACACATGCGCGATGTGTGTACATAGCCTCAGAGCAACCTATGGGCACGTGCTTAAACTGCAACATGGTGCTGAACTTGGTGACTATATACTGGATCTTTCTCTTCTAGGTGTATCAGTCTCATGAGTGTCTTCTATTCTTGTGAGACCTTTGACAAGTCTGAGACCTGAGAGTCACATTGCCTTGTGAAACGCTGGTTTTGAAATGTATATTCTTACTTTTAGTGCAGCAAGGGTTAAGGACTCTTTCTGTTCTGGTAGTTCTTTATTAGTCCTAACTCAGGTGTAGCTTTTCAGTGACCACTCCCTTTTGCTATATAATGTCATGGGCCCTTCCATCTGATGGTGGTTATAGAATCCATTTCTATGCTGACCACCTTGGAGGGAGCAAGTCTCTGGAAGTGCCAGAAGTCGTGACACACATAGCCCTGGAGCTTTGCTGCATTTGTTGAGTTGGAGTTTATCCTTTCGTCTATTTCCCTCTATCTGTCCTCCTTCACTTGTGTTTTATTATAGCAGTGGTGACACTAGTGCGCTCATCAGCCTTTGCACTAGCCGGAGTGAGTGGATGGATAGTTAGGGACAAGACACATGAATGCGACAAGGGGAAGGACCCGTATAGGGAGGTTAGGGAGCTCAGAGTACAGACACAGGTTAATGTCAGGAGGTGTCCTGTCTCCACTCTTCCTACCACTAGGGCCTTACTTCCTTTCCATTCCTGATGTTACCCTTATGTTGCGCCGTTCCCTTGCTCTGACATGACAATCGGCACACAACAGCAGTGCAGGCCTTTCTCCTCTACCTCACGTTGGCCCAGCACCTATCACAACACACAGCCTTTATCTATGTCCAGATGTAGAGGATCTGTGGCTGATGGTACTTCATTATCATCATCAGCTGCAGTGCAGATTAGTCTAGGCCACGTCACATCACTGTCCACATCAATGTCTCACCAGACAGACTCGCCACATTCAGTGTCAGACGTACAAAAATTGTTTTTATTCCCACTGTTATTTTTAAAAAAATGTATTTTTGTTTGTTTCTGACCCCTAATGATCAGGTGTGTAGTGCAGTAAGGGGACGGCAGGAGATCTAAACACAGGAGAAATTGTATAACAAATCAAGAGGAGCGTTACCAAAAAATATAGAGAAAACTACAGAGAAAAGAAAAATAATTTATCATTTTTCTGTACCAAAATTAAAAAAAAAATAAATAAAACCATCCAATCAAAATCAACGCTCCTTCCCCTGTGCGTCATCAGCAGTTTATGAAGCCATATGCTTATTCTCCCATGCTTGTCATGAACTGGCAGCTCTCTGGTGCCCCCTTATCCTGCTGGCCAATCAGGGTATTGACAGAGGATAAGGAAATGAGTGTAGCTGCTCTGATTTATGCAGAATATTGAGGCGCTCGAGGTGACGTAATGTATATATACCACCGGTTCCAGCTATGAATATATATATACCTCGATCCAGTCATCAACAAGCCCACAATAACCCATAAATACAAAAATTACACTGCCACCACCAATCACTTAACAGGCTGATTGGACACCCGTTAGGGCCGCTTCACACTGACCTGACAGCCGCGGACCGGATCAGCACACAGGACTGGGGGCTAATATGCCCTCCGGTAAGGTGTGCAGCGCACGCAGTTCCCGCTGCTGATAACTCAGGACCGTGGGCGCCGCGGTCCTGACCTGTCAGCAGCTGCAGCTGCGTGCGCTGCACACCTTACCGGAGGGCATATTAGCCCCCAGTCCTGTGTGCTGATCCGGTCTGCGGCTGTCAGGGTCATCCCGGACAGCCCCGGACCGGATCACGCCGCAGTGTGAAGCGTCCTTCACTGGTAACCTGAGGCTTCACGGGGTCGTGGTTTTTCGTCATAGAGCAAGAAAATCAAAGCTATTATATTTTATAGATTTGACTGGTATAAGAAAATGGAAGATATTTTCCTGACAATGGCATCCAAACAGTTACATTTTGGTCTCATCTGACCAGACTATATTCTGCCAGTATGTCTCAGGCTTCTCTAAATATTGTTGAGCAAACTTTAAACGTGAAACTCGAACATGTTTATTGTCCAGCAATAGAGTCTTCTGCAGTGAGCGTGCATACAGGAGCGTGTATACAGGAGCGTGCATACAGGAGCGTGCATACAGGAGCGTGTATACAGGAGCGTGCATACAGTAGCGTGCATACAGGAGCGTGCATACAGTAGCGTGCATACAGGAGCGTGCATACAGGAGCATGCATACAGGAGCGTGTATACAGGAGCGTGCATACAGGAGCATGCATACAGGAGCGTGTATACAGGAGCATGCATACAGGAGCGTGCATACAGGAGCGTGTATACAGGAGCGTGCATACAGTAGCGTGCATACAGGAGCGTGCATACAGGAGCGTGCATACAGGAGCGTGCATACAGGAGAGTGCCTACAGGAGCGTGCCTACAGGAGCATCCATACAGGAGCGTGCATACAGGAGCGTGCATACAGGAGCGTGCATACAGTAGCGTGCATACAGGAGCGTGCATACAGGAGCGTGCATACAGGAGAGTGCCTACAGGAGCGTCCATACAGGAGCGTGCATACAGGAGCGTGCATACAGGAGCGTGCATACAGGAGCATGCATACAGGAGTGTGCTGCATACAGGAGCGTGCATACAGGAGCGTGCATACAGAAGCGTCCATACAGGAGCGTGCATACACGAGTGTGCATATAGGAGCATCTATACAGGAGCGTACATACAGGAGCGTGCATACAGGAGCGTACATACAGGAGCGTGCATACAGGAGCGTGCATACAGGAGCGTCCATACAGGAGCGTCCATACAGGAGCGTGCATACAGGAGTGTGCATACAGGAGCATCTATACAGGAGCGTACATACAGGAGCGTGCATACAGGAGCGTACATACAGGAGCGTGCATACAGGAGCGTGTGTCGAGCCCACTGGGACGGGGTACCCGGTACCGGACCAGGTCTGTTGCTGGGGAAGTCAGGGGTGGTCCTGGTCTGGACCGTGTCCCGGGCCCTGGCAATAGTACGGGGATATTTACAGGGGAAATGTCAGTCGTGACGCCACCCACAGTGTGTGGCCAGTAGTGGGGCCACTGCTGCTGCAGAACCTCCGGAGATGATGTAATGGCAGCTAGGATGGAATAGTTCTTCGTGGGCAGAACTGTATTCCCCGGGGGAGTGATGGTTAAGTCTATTGTGTAGGGTATGGTGCAGGCTTGTGCTGTGTGCAGTGCACTTACTGTATTGATGATGCAGAAATCCTCCTTCAGCATTGGAGCTGACAAGCTGTGGCTCTCCAGGTGGGGATTTGCTGCAAACCTGTGTGGAGGGAGTCGTGTTCAAGCAACACATACGAGGGGGTCAGATTCAGGGTTCACCGTGTTTGCTTCTCAAACTTCTCAAGTACAGCTCACAGTTCCAGTTACAGTTCACAAGTTACACTCTTTACACGGGCACACTCTCCCTTCCGGGTTCCCTTATTGTCTGCAGCCAGGTTACTCCTTCTATGACCCCTCACTCTGTCTCTCTGTCCTTTCCAGGCTTTCTGTTCTCTTTCTCTCTTATTCGCTTTGGTGTGCGTGACTTCGGACAGTATGGTGGTGGCTTGGACCCCTGTGAGTCCTCCGGGTTGCCACTGAGCTGCCTGTCCTTTGAGGTAGGGACCCTAACGTGTAACTGAGGTCCCCCGTCGGTTGTCTGGGGATGCCGGGTAAATCTGCGGTCCCCTCTAGAGCCGACACTCTACTGTCAACCTAGCCTCCAATAGTCCTCGGTCGTGAGGCTCTACCAGGCTCTCTCTACGGTGTCTTCGGGTTCAATAGGAGGGCTTCTCCGCCTGCAGTCTGCCGTCTCAGCCGTGGTTCTAGGCCCAGTATCACCGTCCCTCTCTTCCCTCACACTCCTGGGGCGCTGGCTCCGGATGGGCTTTCTCTCTGTGGCTCACACTAGCTCTCCAGATTCTGCGCTCCTTACACCCCACTCGTCCAGGACGTGTGATCTCCGTCTTTACTGCTCAGCCTACACCGGCCTACTGACTCCTTTCTCCTCCCCCTGCTCTATATCTACCCTCTGTCACCTGACTTGCTTGTTGGCCCACCCACTGTCTCTAAACCCTACCACCCCTTGCCTGCCTAGAGTTCCCAGGCTCCGGGTTGGGTGCTGCTTTGTACTGCTACGTGGGTTGTGTGGGCTGTGAGGGTGTTGGTGTTCAACTGTCGTTCCTACCTTCCTGGCTGCAGTTCCCTTTGTGGCTTCCTGGTCGCAGGGGTGCCACACGTGCATACAGGAGCGTGCATAAAGGCCATGCAGGGGCGCCACACATTACTTGTATTCTTAGGAACAATTGTACCTGCTGATTCCAGCTCTTCACAGTTGGTCCTTGGCTTTTGGAGAACTCTTCTGAAAATTCTTTTCATTTCTTTGTCTCAAATCTTGTGGGGAGCACCTGGTCCTGTCCGGTTTATGCTGAAAGGATGTTTTTACTTCTGGATTATGGCCCCAACAGAGCTCACTGGAATCTTCTGGAATCACTGGAATTCTTCTGTAACCAATGGCATCAGTATGTTTTACAACAATAAGGCTGTGAAGGTCTTGGTAAAGCTCACTGGTTTTACTCATCATTAAATGTTTCTTGTGTGTCACTTTAGTAATGAGACGCCTTTTAAAGGCCATAAACTGAACTAGTTAATATTATTATTCACTGAGTGGCAGGATTGCTTTCTAATTACTGATAGTTCTCAGCTGGTGTCATGTCTGTCTCTGGCTTCTTTTTGAACCTCTTTTTCGTCAAGTTTTCAATACTTTTTCCTTATATTGGGAATAAATAATAGCTACAATACAGAAAAACAGCAGAAAGGTGATTATCTATTGTTCTGTCCCTATCTAGTAGATTATAGGGTTAATAGACTCTGAGACACAAGTTATGCAATGTCATATTTCCTGAAACGCCCTATAACATACAGTCAGTTTCGTTTCTTGCAGAAAAGAAGCCATGGCGTCTGCTGATCTAAGAGAAGAGCTGGAATGTTCCATCTGTATGAACCTTTACAAGGATCCTGTAACCCTGAGATGTGGACACAACTTCTGCCGGGGCTGTATTGATCTTGTGCTGGATACACAGGGCAGATCTGGAGATTATTCCTGTCCTGAATGTAGAGAACAATTTCTGGAGCGGCCGACACTGAAGAGCAACATAACTCTGTGTAATGTAACAGAACGATTCCTGTCTACTCAGTCACATCAGGAGGAGATCACCGGGATCCGCTGCACTTACTGTTTTCACTCTCCTGCACCTGCTGTTAGATCCTGTCTACACTGTGAGGCTTCTCTGTGTGATAATCACCTGAGAATTCACAGTAAAGGAGCAGAACACGTCCTGACTGATCCCAGCACTTCTCTGGAGACCCGGAAATGTTCTGTCCATAAGAAGATCCTGGAATATTACTGCACTGAGGACGGAGCTTGTATCTGTGTGTCCTGCAGTTTAGCTGGAGAACATCGGGGACACCGGGTGGAGATGCTGGATGAGGCCTCTGAAAAGAAGAAGACGAAACTGAGAAAATTTCTGCAGAAACTGATCACAAAGAGAAAGAAAACTGAGGAAAGAGTCCGGAGTCTGGAGGAGAACAGGAGAAAAGGGCAAGAAAAAGCATCTGGAGAAGCCGAGAGAGTCACTGCCCTGTTTATAGACATCAGGAGACGGGTGGACGACCTGGAGAAGAAGATCCTGAGTGAGATCTCCAGGAGGGAAGAGAAGGTGTCACTGTCACTGACTGATGTGATCCAGAAGCTGGAGATAAAGAAGGACGAGCTGTCCGGGAGGATGAGGCACATTGAGGAGCTGTGTAACATGACTGATCCACTGACAGTCTTACAGGAACCAGACACCGGTGACTTGTGTGATCCTGAGGAGGAGGGAGGTGATGAGGACACAAGAGGACATGATGGAGGTGATGAGGACACAAGAGGACATGATGGAGGTGATGAGGACACAGGAGGACATGATGGAGGTGATGAGGACACAGGGGGACATGATGGAGGTGATGAGGCCACAGGAGGACATGATGGAGGTGATGAGGACACAGGGGGACATGATGGAGGTGATGAGGACACAAGAGGACATGATGGAGGTGATGAGGACACAGGAGGACATGATGTAGATGATCAGGGTGCGGAGCTGATCTCACACATATCACACATGTTATCTGCTATAATAAGAGGTGTAAATGTGATCTTCTATGTACAGGATCCTGCAGACATATTACTGGATGTAAACACGGCTGCTAATGATCTCCTTATATCAGACGACCTGAAAACTGCGACCTCAACAGAAATAACACAGAATCGTCCAGAAACAGCAGAGAGATTCCAGTATTATCCTCAGGTGATGAGCAGGAGGGGATTTACCTCAGGACGACATTACTGGGATGTGGAGATCAGTAGGTCATGGAGCTGGAGGGTGGGGATGTGTTATCCCAGTATAGACAGGAGGGAACGTCAGTCACTGATTGGAGATAATAACAAGTCCTGGGGTTTATGTAAGGTGCCGTGGTATAATCAGTGTTCAGTGAGACATGACAGTAATAAGATCCAGTTACCTCACCAGATCTCCAGTAATAGAGTCAGGATCTGTCTGGATTGTGAGGCCGGGCAGCTGTCCTTTTATGCCCTGTGTGACCCCATCAGACACTTACACACCTTCACTGCCGCCTTCACCGAGCCCCTTCATGCTGTGTTATGTGTATGGAGAGGTTCTATAAAGATATCAGGAGGAGCCGCTGTGAGGAGATAACATCATAGAAGAAATCTACCCAGCGACTAGTGACATCACAGGGATCAGAATCTATGATTGGTGGAGCATCATCCAGTGGGAGGAGCCTCATGAAGGGTCTGTTTCCTCTGCTGTATTTATATGAATTGTCGCATTTTTTACCGTTATTCTCATAAATGCAGAAAATCTCCCAAAATAGAGAAATCCTGAGATTATTTTATTGTTGCAGACACCGGAGCCAAAGTGTCTGTACAGCCCGAGCCTTATAGACATTGATATCAGCCATAAATCTGTTATCACTGGGATCAGTACAGAACTTATAGTCCCCTGGTCACTGTACAGCCCGAGCCTTGTACATTGAGATCTACTTATAGAATTGCTGCTGGGAGCCCGGTGCCTCTGTAAAGAAGAGATGAAGGGCCTGTGATGATGTCATGTGACCTGTAGAGGAGGGGGCGGAGCTCAGCAGTCCTATTACTACCAGTGAAGGACCTGAGGACTAGGTCATGTGATGTAAAGGGGCGGAGCTAAGAGACCACGGGAACAAAGCACAGATACAGAGACAACAAAGAGGAGCACAGAGAATGTACAGGGGCCAGAGAGAGTCACAGAGGGGCCACAGAGAATGTACAGGGGCCAGAGAGAGCCACAGAGGGACCACAGAGAATGCACAGGGGGCCAGAGAGAGCCACAGAGGGGCCACAGAGAATGCACAGGGGCCAGAGAGAGCCACAGAGGGGCCACAGAGAATGCACAGGGGGCAAAAAAGAGCCACAGAGAATGTACAGGGGAGCAACAGAGAGCACACAGGGGGGGCCACAGAGAGTGCACAGGGGGGGGGCACAAAGCACACATAAGGGGGCCACAGACAGCCACAAAGGGGCCACAGAGAGAAGAATCAAGGGGCACAGACAACACATGATGGGCCACAGAAAGCCACAAGGGGCTATAGAAACCACATAGAGTGGCCACAGAGAGAACAAACAAAGGACACAGAGAGCGCATGGGGGGCCACAGAGAGACCACACAAGGGGGGCCACTGACAGCTCACAGGGAGGTCTCTGAGAGGACCACAAAGAGAACAAATGAGGGTGACAGTGGGTGCACAGGGGACCACAGAGAGTAGACAATTGGGGGGACCACAGAGACCACACAAGTGGAGGCAAGACAGAGCCACAGAGGGGCCACAGAGAATGCACAGAGGGCTATAGAGAATGTATAGGGGAGCCACAGACAGCGCACAAGGGGGCCACAGAGAGCGCACAGGGGGCACAAAGAGCACAAGACGGGGCCACAGAGAAAAGAAACAAGGGGCACAGACTGCGCTTAGGGTGCCTTAGAGATTACACAGAAAGGCCACAGAGAAAACAAACCAGGGGCACAGACAGCGCACGGGGGCCACAGAGAGACCACACAAGAAGGGCCACTGAAAGCACACGGGGAGTCACAGAGAGAGCACAGAGGTCTACAGAGAGAAAAAACGAGAGGCACAGGGAGCACATGGGGGGCCATAGAGAGAACAAATGAGGGGCACAGTGGGCACACAGGGGACCATAGAGAGCAAACAGGGGGACCACAGAGACCACATGAGGGACCACAGAGACCACATGAGGGGCACAGGGGGGCCACAGAGATCACCTGTGGGGTACCATAGAGAGAATAAACTAGGGGCCAAGAGACGCACGCGGGGCCACAGAAAGAACAGACAAGGGGTACAGGAAGCGCATGGGGAGCAACAAAGAGTCACAGAGAGAACAAACAATAGGCACAGAGAGTGCATGGGGGCCACAGATAGCAAACAGGGAGGACCACAGAGACCACACAGGGGGGCCACAGAGAGAACAAATGAGGGCTACAGAGACCACACAGAGGGACTACAGAGAGTAGACAAGAGGGGCACAGGGAGCGCACAAGTGAGCACAAAGACTGCACTTCCCGATGCAACAGAGTTAGGCCCACATCTAGTCAACCATAAATCTCGTCACTGGGATCAATACAGAATTTATAGTCACCTGGAGAAACGCTATTATCCTGCAGATATGGGGTTCATCTGTAGATATGGGGTTCATCTGTAGATATGGGGATCATCTGTAGATATGGGGTTCATCTGCAGATATGGGGTTAATCTGGAGGATAATAGCATCCTGAACCTGCCCGGTGTCTGCACATTAATCTCCACTGCCGAGAGGAAATTACCTTTAATCCTCCAGTGTTCTGGTTTCAGTCGTGGGGGCGGCACCGGCATAGGTTCAGTCAACGCTCTGTGTATGGAGAGTGACAGCTGTAACCACCCCCCGCACTGACTGACAGCTACTCTGCATTAGACACAGCTGTCAGTCAGTGCGGGGGGCAGTTACAGCTGCCACTCTCCATACACACAGCGGTGACTGAACCTGCTCCGGCGCCGCCCCCATGACTGAAACCAGAACACTGGAGGATTAAAGTTACTTTCCTCCCGGCAGTGGAGATTAATGTGCAGACACCGGGCAGGTTCAGAATGCTATTACCCTCCAGATTAACCCCTTATCTGCAGGTTAATAGCATTTCCCAGGTGACGGCTTCACTATAAGACAAAGCTTCTCACAGGGTAACAAGGATTCTGGGGCTTTAGTGACGTCCAATCAGGTCGGAGACTCTGGGAGTTTCCTGTACTGGAATCACTGGTAGAAAATCTGCAGCATTTTACAGCAGCAGCAAAGTGGAGGAGATTTTACCATTAGACAATTTGTCGTTTCTCATCCTCATTTTTCCTCTCTTCTTCCATCCTTTCTTCTATCTTCCCTTCCCCATATCTGTATGAGAACTTGTGTTGTGGGATGGGATGGAGCTTTCAATAACAACATTCATCTGGGAAAGAATAAAATGAACTGATTGATTGTTATTTTGTGTCGTTCAATGTCTGTTATATATAAATGTGTGTTTGATCCCATGGACTTCTATGGACACGGAGAATCCAATTCTGGACATTTTATCACTTGTTTATTATAAAGCTGGAAATCGTGGTGTGATAAACTCTCATATATCTGACAAAATGTTATTTTTCCTGTTTATTTTTTCCTCCTCTGGGGACCTTCACCCCCAGTATTGCAGTATAAGGGTAAAGTCATACTAGTGTGTGACTCGCACAAGTGTAATGTGAGATCGTGTCACCCTTGGAGCCATAAAACACAATCAAGCAGCTCAGACCTGCGAGTTTTTGCTCAGCCCTATACAGAGTGAGAAAAAAAAAAGCATGCTGCGACTGTCTGCGAGTCTCAGATCACTAGCACCCATACAAGTCTATGGATGTGAGTGAAACATTGCACATGTGAGTGCAGTGCGATATACACCAAGGTCAATAATGGAGGAGAAGGGAAAATTAATCTCTCTCCTCCACACCTGTGAGCCGATTGCAGGATCAGATCACAGATACATGACACTCGCCTCATGCTCACACCAGGGTCATTAGCAGATCACATCCAATGCTCTTCCATCAGATGCCTTACACTAGTGTGTCCCCAGCCTAAATCACAGTCCCCTTTGAAGCTCGGTCTATAGCTGCATAAACGCACACCCTGACTGTGACGTATGGAAACTACAGATAGAATGAACTGATACATAGAGATACATCTCTATATACAGCGCATCTCTATGTACCTGTATTATAGAGGGAAAATACAACTTTTTTTCCTTCCTTTAAAATGACTAAAAATAATTCTAATAATATCATCTTTTTATGCAGTTTATAAAAAAGAAAACAAACCTCACAAATCAGCAGATAACAGACATATTTGTTGTCCCTGTAATGGTAACACAACATAACACAGCGATCAGATTATTTATGGGGATCGGTAAATGGTGTAAAACATGGCGGGATTGATTATTTCTCTATTAAACCCATAAATAATGAATAATAATGTAACATTGAGGCGTGTTCACATGTAGAGGAAATGCTGCGTTTCTTCTGCTGCTTTTATTCCTCAGAAATTCTGCTGTGTTTCACCGTCCAACAAAGTGGATGTGATTCTGTGACACCTGCGCCCACTGGCTCCTAAAGACGCCGCTGACCTGGCGCTTCTGGGGCTTTTATTCTCTATAATCTTCTATGTGGAGCCGGGAATATAGGAAGCTGTCAAGTTCAGGTCAGGAGAGCCGCGCTCAGTCCTTGCAGTGTGGTCCCTGTATGGACAGTGTTACACGGGCGTCTGAATCAGCCCTTACATAAATCTCTACACTGGAGAGATCCAGGCAGATCCACTCACTGATGACAGCAGTGTCCATTTCTGATGAGCGAGCACTTCAATGCTCCAGTGCTCCAGACTGGAAACCAGCAGGTCGGAGTCTCGGACGGGTGAATATGGGGCCTTCATCAGATCCCAGCTACCATGATAGCCCATCATCAATGGTGATCAATAAATGTAATCCTACAAAATCCTTACACTATTAGTATCTGCTCTTCTCTGTGTAGTCAACGCCGCGTCTCCCGATGTACTGAAGAGAGAGCGGCGCCCGAGGTACGACACTGCCGAAATGGACAGTTACCTACCATCCATACTGGTGTAAATATGATGAAAATACACTTGATTGGGGTCCAATAGACAACAAGCGACTAATTAAAGGTTACATGTTGCTGTCAGTGATTGATAGTGGTATATAAATGGTTAAACAGCAAGGCTGAGAGCCAGCTCTGGTCACTGCTGTTACAGACAGATCCTGGCTGTGTAACACAGATGACATTTGCTGCTTTTCTGCAGCCTCAGCTCCTGCAGACCCCAGCACTGACATACAGGTGAGATTATTTGTGCTGTGGGGTTAAAGTACGGCAGTCAGGTCAGTCATCAGTCCAAGGAGGATAGCCAGCAATATGGCTGCACAGTAAATCATGGCCATGATCTCAGGTGAATCCCCGAATTCAACCTGTTACCAAACATCAGTAAAGGTAAATAGTCTACTTTCATCTGCCTCCTTATCTTTGTCTGCTGTACTTCTGACTGCAAATCTCATCATCATCCCTATACCTTTACTATCCCCGGGGCTCGCTCCTGCTGAGGGGAGTGTTCCATCCAGCTGCTCCACCATCTATACCCTGGGGACCCCATCAGCAGTGCTGGCCATCCATTGCCTCTCATTCCTCTGTATATAACCCCCTATCATGTCTGTTTAGGGCCACAACCTCTGGTGATTGCCACAGTGATGTAGAGACTGTTGCCCCGGATAGTTGAGTACCCTGGCCTACATGACTGCGACATGACTGCGACACATGCAGTGCAGAGAGGAGGGGGAAGGAGGTGTGTGCTCTTAGCTGCCGCTCTGACCTCTTCAAGTCATTGTGTGTATCTGAGACATACTGTATGTGTATTGTGTGCAGTCTGAGATATTTCTATGTGATTAGAAGAACATTTGTTCATTTGCTCAGCAGATACACTCATTACATGTCTGCAGGAATATAACAGAAATCTCTTCCAGACACCAAACAGGTCAGGACAAAACACCTCCCCCTCCCAGCACAAAGCACAGAGGAGAGGAACAGAACACCAGCTTGGGTAGGCGTGGATATTTAAATAACAGTTACACAATTGGACTATTCGGCTGTGCATATAATGGAGAGGACTAATGCACCAGCTGCCTGCAGGGTGTGAAGGTGCTTATAGCAAGGAAACTACAAAGTGTAGAATAATGAAGTTACATGTTTTTAAAAGGTCTGCCCGGGCCCTATTCAAGAGTAATATATATTAGTATCATACTGAAAAATGAACCGACAGAGTCCCTTTAAAGGTGGTGTAAAAAGGGGAGAAGAAGAACTGGGATCAATTGCAATAGTCAGGGTTTTTTTTGAAAAAAATATATACAAACTTTATTTAAAATAGCACAATTTTAAAGACACAAAAACTTTCTTAAAAACAATTAAAAGAGACAGTGTACGAGAGACAAGACAATAACCCCAGAACAAGATTTACTAAATGGTCTGTAAGGGGAGACTAGAAATAATCACAGGTCACACCGATTGATATGGAGCTTTGGCCCCCAAATAAAGGGCCCGACCGGGGTCTGTGATATTCACTATAATAAGATATTCAAGGGGCCTTCCTGAGTCATAGAAGCAGAACCACACAATGATGGATGTCAAGAAACAACAGATGGGAATTATGTGAGGAGATCTCCTGGAAGATGATCCAAAAGATTCCATACAACACAAGCATGAGCCCCACAGGATCCGGTGACAAGATCACTGCAAGAGAGATCTAGATACCAAGAGACAGGGAGGGAGAAACCTCAGATAGATACAAGCAATATATAGAATAATCAGTAACCTGTCAATGTCAGAAGATAAGGGATACAAGCGGATGAGATGTAGAAAGCTGGAGCTAAATACAATAACAATGGTTACACACAATGTGCACGCAATGAACAAAGTGTAACTGTGGCGCCCCGCAACGAGTGCGTCACAAGAGTGTATTGCAGCCCAAATTGAAGCTGTAATATGCTCTGACTAAGCAGTGATATGGTTAACTTAGAGATCCATATCCCGCATGCATCACTAGTAGAGGGGACCAATCAAGGTCCTGGTGGGCGGAGTGTGGGCTGTAGTGTGTAGGAGAATTAGTACAGACAGTCAGGGGAGTCGGAGAAGGAGAGTCAAGAGAGAAGGAGTAACGTAGGAGCGGGGGCTCCGCACAGTTCCGTGCGGCCCCCGGGCCGTCACCGGTCGGGTGTCACCACCTGAGGCCTAAACAACCGGGATCAGGCATCATCACACGGGTTTCCAAAAACCCCTGTGCCCAACCTACAGCTGGTTCACTGGTACCGAAGCTAGCAGTAGTTCAGCTCTGTTATGCGAACCAGAGGAGTGGGGGAGCAGCTTTACAGGAGCACCCCACCACCAGCCAAAATCCAGTCGTCTAACCAGCGGTATACCCACCAAGAGACCCAAGGCTCCCCAAAGCATCCATAACGTACACTTTGGATAGGGCATTGAAGCAGCCTCCTTGTACCCGACCTGGTATTCCTGGACGACAACGGCAACACAACTTAGCTAGAATGGAGGAACACCGCGGATCTCTGAGGGACACTATCACTGCTGAGTCCACCTGGTCTACTACCCAACCACTGTATGCCATGTACTGTTTGCTGGTTACAGTAAAGACCCGTTACAGAGACTTACAGTGTCCGTGCCTTATTATGATTGCATCCGTCTGCACACAAGGTAACCGCAGCTGCCGCAGAACATCTTAAGCAGCTCCAGCCTCCGGGGATCACCGCTCAGCCTGTGGGGAGCGTTCCATCTTGCTGCATTCCATCCCTCGGAGGCCCAGCAGCGTCGGTACAGTTACCGAACTACTCATAGGTGGCGTCACGACAAATTAACCCCTTAATCTGTTCCCACAAGACATCGTTATTTTTGTATCTGCACCACCGGGCCCCGCACTGGCAGGCACGGTTCCGTGACAAGGAGGAAGCGAAAGCTACAGAGGCCTGCAACGGGAAGAGGTCCGGCGCCCGGGCTGGGTGTCAGACAGAACATAAACCACTACTGCTGTAATAGAGATCATTGAAGCCACTCTGGTCTGGAGCAAAGGAATGAGGTGACACTGGAATAACAGAGAATATAATGCAGACATGTCGAGCCCACT
The DNA here is from genome assembly GCA_033576535.1 of Allobates femoralis. NCBI lineage: Eukaryota > Metazoa > Chordata > Amphibia > Anura > Aromobatidae > Allobates > Allobates femoralis. The sequence continues at coordinate 612,635,221 of JARQOC010000004.1, read as the reverse complement.
GGGACGGGGGTACTCGGTACCGGACCGGGGTTGCTACGGGAGATGTCATGGAGGTCCTGGTCCGGACCGTGTCCCGGGCCCTGGCAAGTAAAAGGGGAATATTTACAGGGGATTAGAGTTTGTCGTGACGCCACCCACGGCTTGTGGTCAATAATGGGACCACCGCTGCTGCAGAACCCCCGGGGATGATGTTATAGCAGCTGTAGATGGAATAGTTCTCCGCGGGTAGAACTTGGTTCCCTGGGGCAGTGATGTTAAAGTCTATGATGTAGGTTTGTGATAGGTGCAGTTCACTTACTGTCCTGCTGCTGCAGCTTTCCTTTCTCCAGCGTCCAGAGCTGACAGGCTGTGGCTCTCCAGGTGGGATCTCTCTGTAGTCCTGTTGGAGGGAATCATGTGCAGGCAATAGAGAATCATGCAAGGGAGTCAGAGGCAGGGTTCACCATGTTTACTTCGCAGTTTGTTCAGCATAACAGCTCAGTTACAGCTCAAGGTACAAGTCTTTACACGGGTACAACTCTCTCCTCCGGGTTCCTTTACTCCCTGCAGCCAGGTTGTTCCTCTCTGTGACCCCTCACTCCTTCTCTGTCCTTCCCAGGCTTTTACTCTCTCTCTCTGTATGCGCGTCTCTGGACAGTTTAGCGGTAGCTCGGACCCCTGTTCGCCCTCGTGGTTGCCACTGAGCTGCCTGTCCTTTGGGGTAGGAACTCTAACGTGAAGCTGGAGTTCCCCGTCGGTTAATCTGGGGAAACCAGGTAGATCATCGGTCCCCTTCAGAGCCGACACTCTGCTGTTAGCCAACCTCCAATAGTCCTGCTGTGCTAGTCTCTATCAGGCTCCCTTCTACCGTGTGATTCAGGTTCTATAGGAAGGCTACTCCGCCTGCAGTCGGTCACCTCGGCTGTGTTTCTAGGACCCAGTATCACTGGTCCTCTCTTTCCTCACACTCCTGGGGTGCTGGCTCTGGATGGGCTTTCTCTCTGTGCTTGCGCTGGCTCTTCACATTCTGCGCTCCTTACACCCTACTCCTCCAGGACGTGTGCTTCTGGTCTGTACTGCTCAGCCTACCTCGGCCTACTCACTCCTTCCTCCTCCCCTTCTCTATTTCTACCATCTATCACCTGACCTGTTTGTTGTCCCACCCACTGTTCTCTAAACCCACCACCCCTTGCCCGCCTAGAGTCCCGGGCTCCGGGTTGGGTGCTGCCCTCTAGTGGTGTGTGGGATGTCTGTAAGGGTGTCGTAGTGCAACTGTCTTTCTTTCCTACCTGGCTGCAGTTCCATATGTGGCCTCCTGGTCGCAGGGGCACCACAGACACATAGTGAATATGGGCCGTTCACATCATATACAGGCTGCTGAAAAGCAAGTACCGATATTAAAGTGGTCAATTCAGAGGGACCTTGAGGATAAAGGAGGCAAATGAATCACCTAAGAGCCATGGAGAGAAAGTTATTGTGGGCACAGAGGGACCCTGACACTCGACACGTGTCGCTGCCTGTGGACGGCTTCTTCAGGGGAAAGGAGTGCAAGGTGGTAACCTCGCTGTGTCCTTAAATGTGCTTAAGATAATTATCGTGGTACTTACAGCTGTAGCTGGGCACCGCTGCTGCAGTGTGCGGAAGTAATCAGGGCGAATGTACAGTGCGGGGAGGAAGTGTATAACTGTGGGTAAGCGACGGGACGCAGGTGCAGACCGGCCGGTCAGAATGAACTACTCGCGCATGCTCAGAAAGGCGCGGTAATTCATCTAATGGGAAACAGTGGCAATGACACAAATGGACGGCTAGCGATAAGCAACAATGAAGGAGGGATGGTGTATGGTTCTATATAATATCAAACTGAAAGCCATTCTGCAGTGATCAAAACCTGTAGAAAGAATGGATTGTTCAAATGGAAAATAGGTCTCCCCCTTCAGGCCTGGAGGCAGACAGGTGTTGTGTGCGGTTTCTTGCCTGGTGTGGATACCCTTCTGTAGCTCTCAAGTGTGACACTACAACCCGGGGGCGATAATGACACTGTGGCACTTAGACCCTGGGGGGCCACATTATGGTATGTTAGGAAGGCGCCAGAAAGGAGAGCAAATGACGTGTCCCCAGGGGCAGAAATCTAATAACCTGTTGAAAAAAAGAGAGTTAAGAAGAGGGAGGGGGGAAGAGCGGAAAATATAGAAATATGCATTTTTCTCATGGTAACTGCACAATGGTGTGACAATCATAAAGAGTTGTGTAGATCACAATCCTGAATGACAATTAATATCTGTGAAAGCACCAATGACACTTGTGAAGACCTCGAAGAGGAAGGAATGATGATCAGACCAGTCCCATAATAAAACTTTGGATTGATGGTAGTTTTGTTGATGAGATCACATGGGGAAAGTTGTCCTCCAGGCCGTACGGTGCGGTATTGTGGATTCATCAATGGTGATGGGGCGCTGGACAGGCAAATTCTTCATTGAGAACATCTGGGGTCATGCTTCTTAAGTCAAAGATCCACCATGTTTCTCTCCTCTAGAGATCATCCACAACTCTACCTCCCCTGATGGTGCTCTGGGCCTTGTCGACCATAATGGCCTTCAGTCTCCTCGGGGAACTATGATGGCGCTCAAGGAAATGTTTGGTGACAGAAGACAAGGGTTTACCTTTTTTGAGCTGAGCCTCTGCACAGGAGATATTGGTGATTTTGGATTTTGTGGACCTCTTGTGTGGTGTCACACACATAAAGCTGGGGGCAGCGGCAAATCAAAACGTAAATCATATTACACGATCGACGATTTGTGTAGAAGCTGGTTACAATTACACCTGGGTGCACAGGTAGCTGGATCTTGTTGGAGGTACTATATAGGGTCACACCGAGCAGCTACCACAGGGGAGAGAGCCGGTGATTTGTAAACCCTCTACCTAAACGTACTGTGGGTCTTGTGAAATGACTATGTACAAGGTGTCGCAGACGTTTCTCCATCTCTTGGTTATCAGCTGGGGCTTTTCACTAATGAATTGATCAATTTTGGGGTGGCTGGATAGTATCACCCAATTTTTATTTAAATTCTTATAAATATCGCCCCAATGATTATTGTAAGTGGTGACAATATTTAATTCCTTAATTTCCATTTTTTTCTTGGGGATCAAGAGTCCACGTCTGTCCAACCCAGCCCCTGATTGAAAAGCCGAGAGATAACCTTATGGGGGTCACCACGTTTCTTAAATCTGGTTGAGACGTCCTGAGCTTCTTTGAGGAACATCTCATTGTCTGGACAGTTCTGTTTATTTAGAAGGAACGAGCCTTTCGGGATCACGTCACAAATATGGCGAGTGTGGAAGCTGTGATAGTGGAGTGCACTGATGGTGGCACGCAGGGCCGGCGTCAGCACCCGGCGTACCCGGGCAAGTGCCGGGGCCCGACGGCTTGGAGGGGGCCCACCGGGCCCCTGAGGGCTAGGGTCACACTTGTGTTGTGACCCTAGCCTGACGCAAGTATTGTCTGCTGCAGGGCAGAGCATTTAACGCTATGCGCTGCCAGCAACTGAGCCCATAGAAACCCGCAGTTTACATTGACAACCAGTGGTTGTCAAGGTAAACGTCGGGTTTCTAAGGGCTGCCTCCAGCGCATAGCAGCGTTGCAACATACAATACTTGCATCAGGCTAGGGTCACAATGCAAGTGTGACCCTAGCCTCAGGGGCCCCTGAGCACTGCCCCCACAGCCAGAGCCATATCCAGGGGGCAGCTGGGGGGTCATTTTCAGGCTCCTGCAGGCTGCAGCACCGGAGGGTCTCCCTCCTCCCCCCTCCACGGGAGCCGGCAGAGCTGCACACTCTGTGCTAGTGTGCTTACAGGACCTGTGATGATGTCAATGGATGGGGAGGAGTCAGGGGTCTCATGATCAGCTCCTCAGTGTATCCAGGACTGTGCTGGCCATCAATGATGCTCAAATAAGGTGAAGTTTGTGTGTGGTCAGGAGGCATTTACAGTGTGAATGTAGCAGAGGTGAGTGTGTACTAGGTGTATGGCAATTAGGTGAAGGTTATGTGTGGGGTCAGGAGGGATTTACAGTGTGAATGTAGCAGAGGTGAGTGTGTACTAGGTGTATGGCAATTAGGTGAAGGTTATGTGTGGGGTCAGGAGGGATTTACAGTGTGAATGTAGCAGAGGCGAGTGGGTACTAGGTGTACGGATCAGAGCCGTGTGTGTACGAGGTGTACGGAGAGGAGCCGTGTGTGTACGAGGTGTACGGAGAGGAGCCGTGTGTGTACGAGGTGTACGGAGAGGAGCCGTGTGTGTACGAGGTGTACGGAGAGGAGCCGTGTGTGTACGAGGTGTACGGAGAGGAGCCGTGTGTGTACGAGGTGTACGGAGAGGAGCCGTGTGTGTACGAGGTGTACGGAGAGGAGCCGTGTGTGTACGAGGTGTACGGAGAAGAGCCGAGTGTGTACGAGGTGTACGGAGCGGAGAAGTGTGTGTACGAGGTGTACGGAGAGGAGCCGTGTGTGTACGAGGTGTACGGAGCAGAGCCGAGTGTGTACGAGGTGTACGTAGCAGAGCCGAGTGTGTACGAGGTGTACGGAGAAGAGCCGTGTGTGTACGAGGTGTACGGAGAAGAGCCGTGTGTGTACGAGGTGTACGGAGAAGAGCCTGTGTGTGTACGAGGTGTACGGAGAAGAGCCGTGTGTGTACGAGGTGTACGGAGAAGAGCCGTGTGTGTACGAGGTGTACGGAGAAGAGCCGAGTGTGTACGAGGTGTACGGAGCGGAGAAGTGTGTGTACGAGGTGTACGGAGAGGAGCCGTGTGTGTACGAGGTGTACGGAGCAGAGCCGAGTGTGTACGAGGTGTACGTAGCAGAGCCGAGTGTGTACGAGGTGTACGTAGCAGAGCCGAGTGTGTACGAGGTGTACGGAGAAGAGCCGTGTGTGTACGAGGTGTACGGAGAAGAGCCGTGTGTGTACGAGGTGTACGGAGAAGAGCCGAGTGTGTACGAGGTGTACGGAGAAGAGCCGAGTGTGTACGAGGTGTACGGAGAAGAGCCGAGTGTGTACGAGGTGTACGGAGAAGAGCCGAGTGTGTACGAGGTGTACGGAGCGGAGAAGTGTGTGTACGAGGTGTACGGAGAGGAGCCGTGTGTGTACGAGGTGTACGGAGCAGAGCCGAGTGTGTACGAGGTGTACGTAGCAGAGCCGAGTGTGTACGAGGTGTACGGAGAAGAGCCGAGTGTGTACGAGGTGTACGGAGAAGAGCCGTGTGTGTACGAGGTGTACGGAGAAGAGCCGTGTGTGTACGAGGTGTACGGAGAAGAGCCGAGTGTGTACGAGGTGTACGGAGCGGAGAAGTGTGTGTACGAGGTGTACGGAGAGGAGCCGTGTGTGTACGAGGTGTACGGAGCAGAGCCGAGTGTGTACGAGGTGTACGTAGCAGAGCCGAGTGTGTACGAGGTGTACGTAGCAGAGCCGAGTGTGTACGAGGTGTACGGAGAAGAGCCGTGTGTGTACGAGGTGTACGGAGAAGAGCCGTGTGTGTACGAGGTGTACGGAGAAGAGCCGTGTGTGTACGAGGTGTACGGAGAAGAGCCGTGTGTGTACGAGGTGTACGGAGAAGAGCCGTGTGTGTACGAGGTGTACGGAGAAGAGCCGTGTGTGTACGAGGTGTACGGAGAAGAGCCGTGTGTGTACGAGGTGTACGGAGAAGAGCCGAGTGTGTACGAGGTGTACGGAGAAGAGCCGAGTGTGTACGAGGTGTACGGAGAAGAGCCGAGTGTGTACGAGGTGTACGGAGCGGAGAAGTGTGTGTACGAGGTGTACAGAGAAGAGCCGTGTGTGTACGAGGTGTACGGAGAAGAGCCGTGTGTGTACGAGGTGTACGGAGCAGAGCCGCGTGCGTACGAGGTGTACGGAGCAGAGCCGTGTGTGTACGAGGTGTACGGAGCGGAGCCGCGTGCGTACGAGGTGTATGGAGCAGAGCCGCGTGTGTATGAGGTGTACGTAGCAGAGCCGCGTGTGTACGAGGTGTACGGAGCGGAGCCGCGTGCGTACGAGGTGTACGTAGCAGAGCCGCGTGTGTATGAGGTGTACGTAGCAGAGCCGAGTGTGTACGAGGTATGTGTACCAGTGGTAGCCCCCCGCGGATTCCGCTCCTATAGTCTCAGCCGCCTTTGCCAGCAGCATTCTTCTCCATAGTCTCTTCTGCCGCTGTCTGCATTCTGCAGCTCAGCATGGAGGGGCACGATGTCATCACTGTGCTGATATGTGCAGAGCGACCGGAGGAGACCGGAGCGGCAAGAAGAAAGGTGAGGAGAAAGAGAGATCTGGACGGCCAGACACTCCGCTTGGCTGCGGTGCCACCATATGGCAGTGCGGCTCCATTGAGCTGTCTGCATTATTTGTGTGCTTCAGGATGCTTGTGTATATACCAAGCATCCTCAGACGCACAAAAATGCAACATTTTGCATTTGAAGGGTATTTTTAAAAGGCGCAAGGGAACGCAATCGCATTTTAGCCCGCTCCTAACAACGTGTAATATACTCACTGTCAGGAGCAGCTCTTGCTGGTTTCGGCAGTCACTGTTCCTGTAAGGCTGCCTTCACATAGGCGTTTTTTTAAAAATGTGGCAGTTGCGGTAAAAAAAACCCTGCATCTGCCGCATTTTCCGTCTAGCGGCTGCACTTGCTTCACATTTGCGGCAAGCCCCATGCATTGTCTATGGGGCTTGTGGTAAGTGTGCGGCAATATATATATACATACATATATATATATATATATATATATATATATATATATATATATAGTCCGCGATATGTACTTAAAGGGGGCCCACTGAGACCTTTTCGCCCGGGGCCCACAGAAACCTGGAGCCGGCCCTGGGTGGCAGGTTGTGTTCTGTATTGTGCGGTAGAGATCTCACCTCCATCCTGGATGATATTAAGCTCAGGGAACTCCACGTCCTATTGAGATCTGAGCTAAGTCACAGTCATATTACAAGGGTTGTGATACCATTCAGTGATGAATTCCTTACATTCTTCAATACTACCTGACCAGAAAAAAAAGGCGTCATCTAAAAATGTGACCCAACCTGATCTCCTGCTGTGGATGGCCGGGAGGGGGTGAATGTGGGTCTCTTCCCACCATCCTAGAAACAAGTCTGCGTAGGATGGTGCACACTTCACACCCATAGTGACCCCGCACACTCGCCTGTAGCAGGATCGGTCGACGGTAAAATAGTTATTTTCAGGTATCAGGAGGTCCAGAAAGAAAGAGTCATGTAAAGGACTGCAACTGTCTCTCCATGGCTCTTAGGTGATTCATTTGCCTCCTTTATCCTCAGGTTCCTCTGAATTGACCCCTTTAATATGGGCACTTGCTCTCCAGCAGCCTGTATATGATGTGAACGGCCCATAGTCACTATGTGTCTGCATTCTATTCTCTGCTATTCCAGGGTCACCTCATTCCTTTGCTCCAGACCAGAGCGGCTTCAATGATCTCTATTACAGCAGTAGTGGTTTATGTTACACTTTGTTCATTGTGTGCACATTGTGTGTAACCATTGTTATTGTATTTAGCTCTAGCTTTCTACACTGTATCCGCTTGTATTCCTTATCTTCTGACATTGACCCCAGTCTCTTCCACACGACCCTTCCTTTAATCCTGTAAAGGTGGTGGGCACAGTTTATAACCCCAAAAACAGGTGACGGCTTCTCTTTAACCCCTTCACCCCCAGCCTGTTATCACCTTACCTGGCCATTGTGATGAATATTGGTAAGGAATTGCCATAATCCCCCATATTCCATCCAGAAAGCAATTTGAAGGCACATCTCACTCACAAAGAGATAAGCCCCCACCCTTCTGACAGGCAGAAGTCATTTATCTCTTGCAAATAGCACAGTAATTAGCACCTAGATGGAAGCCAACTGTCCACACAACAGGACTCATCCTTAACTTTGATGTGGTAATCAGGTAGATGTATGGGGCTTCCTCAGGACTAGGGTTTTGCCAAAAGGTGACCCGTCCAATTTAAGTCTCTTTCTTCCCAGGCAGACTGGAAGGCACCGTGACTATAACCTTAATATTTCATGAGCCGTGCTGTCTATGAACATGGCAAGCGTAGATCCATGATCGTGACGTCTAGGCGGTGACAAGCATGGTATTCACATGAATGTAGGATAACTGTAAGCCAACTAAACAGGATATTGGCTGCTAGGCTGCTACCAAAATAGTCATGTTTCATATCCAGACGAAGATAAAATCATAACTAAAAATATGAAAGTATTATCTTCCGTCTGTGATGCCGATGGACACGGCTAGGGAACATTATGGAATCTGGGTGTCCATATCTCCCCTCAGAGGGGTGGGAGTTGTGAGACATCCCAGAGGTGTGAGATGGGTGGAGATAGGGGCAGCCCATGATGTATAAAACTCATCTGCCCCATCTCCACCTTGTATTTCTTCTGAAGAGGCATTATTCCACCAAGGCCAGAGAATACCCCAGGAACAGATTGGCATCACGCCGCCCTTGTGGTGCCATCAGCACTAAGGTAACTGCTCACATGTGTGTGTAATTCTGTGTATTCCATTCCTCCTTTTATTGGCATATCTGACTGTAATATTTGTAACATCTGAATAATAACTGTAAATATTAATATCTAGTGTACCATTAGGGTGATTAAATATATAAATTTAATCTTGAGTTGCTCTTTTTATCTTGATCACGATTCCCACATCCGTGTGCTCATGTAACGCTACATGGGTTGGTTTCTGACCCAATATAAGCCCAACCACGGACCGGACTTATATTAAACTAGAAGCTGGTGGCAGCATTTGTGCGTGGGGTTATTCAGGGCCTCTGGCAGTGACGGGGTGGAGGAGATTATATGTGCTTCTAGCTGCGGGCTAGAAGACATATACCACACTCACTGAGAGGTGCCTTAATAAACCAGCACAGGCAGGGCAGCTGTGGCCCTTCTTTATCCTCAGGCAGTTCTCTGACTGACCTGGGTTTAACAGGAGGCGCTGTGGAGCTGCCAGGTTCAGGTCACGATTCACCACAGCCATTTTTTGCCATTCTGCCCAGTGTCCCTTTATGAGGTGATAACTCTGGAGCTTCAGTGGATCCCAGCGATTCTGAGATTGTGTTTTTGTCACATATTGAGCTTCTTGTCAGTGGTAAATTTAGGTCGATCATTTTTGCATTTATTTCTGAAAAAGTCAGAAATTTGGTGAAAAGTTTGTAAATTTTGCAATCTTCAAATGTTTAATTTTTATATCGTTAAACCAGAAAGTTCCTGTATGTCTCACAAAATCATTAATAAATCACATTTCCCACAAGTCACTTTACATCAGCACAATTTTGGAAACAATTTTTTTTGTTAGGAAATTATAAGGGGTCAAAGTTCATCAGCAATTTATAATTTTTTCAGCAAAATTTACAAAATAATTTTTTTCGTGCCCACATCACATGTGAAGGGTGTAAATGACAGAAAACACCCAAAAGTGACACCATTCCAAAAACTGCACCCCTCAAGCTACTCAAAACTACATTCAAGAAGATTATTAACCCTTCAGGTGCTTCACAGGAGCTAAAGTAACATGGGGAAAAGAATAAAAATTGTACTTTTTCCAATAAAAATTTTATTTTAGCCTCAAATTTTGCATTCTCACAAGAGAAACAGGAGCAAATGGAGCCTAAAATGTGTGCAATGTGTGCAATTTCTGCCAAATACGCCGATACCCCATATGTGGTCAAAAAGCACTTTTTGGAGGAATGGTGGGGCTCAGAAGGGAAGGAGCGATATTTGACTACTTGTATAGAAATTAGCTGCAGTTGTTAGCGGACACCATATCGCAATTAGAGAGCCCCTGATGTGCCTAAACAGTGGAAACCCCATTTTGGAAACTAGAACCCCAAAGAAATGTATCTAGATGTGTGGGGGCATTTTGAACCCCAAGTGAGGAGCTGTGAAATTAAAAAAGTATTTTTTTTTAACTAAAATGTTCTTCTAGACTCAATCTTTTCATTTTTACATGGGCAACAGGATAAACAAAACTTGTGCAATTTGTCCTCAGTATATAGATATGTGGCACCCTGGCACCTGTTGGGCACCACAGAAATCCTTAGAGCACAAATGGAATAAGTAACAGCACAGCAAAACCCACAAACACAACAACACCTTAGAACACCTGGTTTCACCCCGAGCCTCTAGGGGAGCTCCACTGGTCACTTTGAGCCAGTTCCCCCTATAAAAAGAGTCTTGGAGGGAGAAACTTCAGAGTGTGGTAGACGCTACAAGAGCTGCCAGCCTGTGTGAAACCTCCACCCTATGAGGAACACACTAGGCCCAACCAGCCTGTTAGCCAGTGGAGATCCCTGCAATTGGGATAATAGGAAGAAGGAGATCACCTCTCAGGAAAACAGAGTTAATCTGACTCTTTCCAAATCAACCGGTTACTGGAACCGAAGCTGTGAGAGCTGCCCAGCCACCACAGAGAACCAGCACCATCAACAGGAGGTTTAGCCACCTGTTCCACCTGATGCACCCATCCACGAGAGCCCAGGGAAGAGTACTGATCCTGCTCAGACCCTTTTACAGTGCCCTCAGTGCTGTTAACCAGGTGAAGCAAGTTCCATTGAACACACTGCCCGGTCCGGCTGGATTCCACATCCACCCGACCTTAGACAGAGAAATAGAGAAAGGAAGCCTAACACTGCTTGCTGTGAAACTCCAGAAGTGCCAACTTCACTATCCCGGTCCGAGTGTACCTGATCAACAACCAGTAAAGGTACCTAAAAGAGACTTTGTGTGGTTGTACATTACTCCTGGATTCGGCGCGCAGCATCCCGCAGCTGCCTCACAACATCTTGCGCAGCTCCCGGCTCCGGGGATTCCCGCTCATCCTGTGGGGAGCGTTCCATCTTGCTGTATAACATCCCCCGGAGACCCGAACAGCGCTGGTAAATTTACCAGAACACCCGCAGGTGGCGTCACGAAGACAAATCACCCCCCACTGTTCCGCCATTCCCCTATTGATCTGGACCACCGGGCCTACACTACCGCAGGCGCGGTTCCGTGACAGGAGGAGAATCAACGCCCGCTACGTGTACCCCCGGCTACGGTGAGTCAGAATTTGGCGTCACGAACAGGATACGAGCAGGCCCATTATCACGGGTATTGTGTGCTATTTATTGACTGTAAATATCGAACTGTACATTTGGTCCGCCATTGCTGCGCGAAAAGGCGGGAAAAGAAGGGGCGTGACTGTGCAGAGGGCGCGAAGATTGGCCCCGCCCCCACGCTCTGACGACTTCCTCCGTATGCAGCAGGAACCGGAAACTCCCGTGGTGCCTCACTCCTCATCGCGAGGCCGACACTTCCGTTTGAAACCGAAGGAAAGGCTACGCTTAACTAAGGGGGAGCGACCATGAGTAACCCGGCTCCCGATCACGCGGTGCCCCCGCTAGACCAAGCGGCACCTCGAAATATACCTCTTGATGGACAGCAACCAGTCGGCGGAATGCTACCGCAACCCGCTCCGATTATGCCGATGTCTCTACCCTACGTTCCTAGTGCGACCTGGTTACCCAAGTACAGCGGTGTACCCAGCACCTTGGAGAACTTCCAGAGGAAGATATGCCAAGCGCTGGACATGTACCCGATGACCGGTAAGCAAAGAGCTTCCGTTATTATGGGACAGTTAACCGCTGCAGCTGAACTGCAGAGCCGCAGCTGGCCTGTAGAAACTCAGGAATCTGTGGAGCAGATATTCGCTAGATTAACCCGGGTCTTTGAGCGCCATACCGAAGCTGAACTAAGACTGTCATTCTATCGTTGTAACCAAGGGGCACAAGAAAGTGTCCTTGATTATTCACTGCGCTTGCAAGAAGCATACAGACTGTTAAAACAAGTTGATCCTGATGGTGTCCGTGATGAGAACAAAGCGTTAATTGGACAATTTATTGTGGGCCTTAAACTATCTGAGGATAGAAAGCAAGCAAGCTGGTGGTCCATACAGAATCCAGGCGCAGAGTTTGACACCTTGAGAGACTTAACAGTTTGGGGACAACGACTCGCTGAAGTACCTGATCCCGCTTCACAGCAGCAGCAGTACACTGACACCCCTTCCGTGCCGGCAGCAGCATCTCCAATCCCTGCGATTCAGTCCAGTGCACAGACTGTAACACCTGACCGGTTTGATCAACTGTGTGCTAATGTCGAGCAGCTGATGAAAGACGTGGCCAAGCTACAAGCTGGGAGAAGACCCAAGACAGATGCAAGGCCATCGGACAAGATTCAACTCGCCGACAGCCCTGACGACGTCCCGTGGATGAGGAGAAAGACACAGCCGTCGCGAGGAAAACCTGCAGACCGCCGCAGTCCTGACAGACGCCGCAACAGTCAGCAGAACGACTTAGGAGGACGCAATCTGCAATCCCGTCCTTTAAACGAGCGACCCCTGGGCGAGAAGGGCCAACCCCAGGAGTAGACTGTCCAGGCCCTACGTCCAGCTGGGAACACAAGTATGTGGGAGACTGTCCATACTTACCAATCGTCATCGATGGCATCGCTATATCCGCCTTGATAGACACTGGATCCCAGGTGACATCCATCCCCAGTACCCTTTACAAGCAGTTCTGGCCAGATGTTAAGCTAGAACCCCCTAACCCCGAGATGAACCTTGAAGCCACTAATGGTATACCGGTTACCATAGAGGGACAGTGGGAAGCTACAGTAAAGGTGGGGAGGGTGCAGTTGAAAAACCAGCGCATCTTAGTGGTCCAGGATAAGCCTAACCACAAGGATCCATATGTCATATTGGGTACCAATGTCATGATCAAATGCCTGGATGAAGTGTTGTTTTTACTCCAACAGAGTGCTGAAGCCGGTAAACCCAGAGAAAAGAGGGCTATCCAAAAGCAGATCAGAGCTCTGGTGTATCAACAACAGGTAACCTTGTCAAATGGTGAGATTGGCAGAGTAAGGGTCACAGATCCCATTCCAATTGTGGTACCACCCAGAAGTGAAATGATGATCTGGTGTCGAGCAGCCATAGGCCTCAGAGGGCAGGACTACCAAGCTGTAGTAGAACCTGTAATGTCCGATAGTAGTCCTACACTCTTGACAGCCAGAGGGTTGGTCGACGTAAGAAAAGGGAGAGTCCCCGTACGCATACTAAATTATGGTGATGACGAAGTCAGACTGCCAAGATATGCAACTGTCGCAAAATTGTACCAGGTAAAAGATGATGCTGTAATTGATGTAAAATCCTCAAACCAAACAGTCACTGATGAACCCCCTCACTCCAAAGATCAGTTAGAGAAATGGTGTCAAGACCTCAGTGTAGGAACTGACAATACACCCTCTCACCAGAAAAATGGAGTATACCGGGTGGTTCGGGAGTACGAGCAAGTGTTCAGCAAACACCCACTTGACTTTGGGAGGATTAAAGGGGTACAACACCATATCCCCACAAACAACCATGCACCTATCAAAGAAAGGGACAGGCCTATACCACCCACTCACTACCAAAAAGCAAAAGAGATGCTTCAGGACATGAAAAATGCAGGAGTCATTAGGGATAGCTGTGGTCCCTGGGCCGCACCACTAGTCCTGGTTAAAAAGAAAGATGGTAGTATGAGGATGTGCATAGACTATAGGCAAATTAACAAAGTCACACACAAGGATGCATACCCGTTACCACGCATAGAAGAGTCACTAGCTGCACTCAAATCTGCCAACTACTTTTCCACATTAGATCTTACTAGTGGGTACTGGCAGGTTGCTGTTGCAGAGGAGGATCGTGAGAAGACAGCCTTCACTACTCCCATGGGCTTATGCGAGTTCAACAGTATGCCATTCGGTTTGTGCAATGCCCCAGGAACATTTCAGACACTGATGCAGTGTTGTCTGGGCCACAAAAACTTTGAGACTGTCTTGTTATACCTTGATGATGTCATTGTCTACTCTCAGACCTATGAAGACCACCTCCAGCACCTGAGTGAAGTGTTCGAGTCACTGTCCAAGTACGGGATTAAACTGAAACCGTCCAAGTGCCACCTGCTGAAACCCAAGGTCCAATACCTAGGACATGTGGTAAGCGCTGAAGGCGTAGCACCGGATCCGGATAAAGTCACCGTCATCAAGGACTGGCCAGCACCAACCAATCACAAAGAGGTACGTCAATTTCTAGGACTGGTCGGGTACTACCGACGATTCATCAAAGGCTATACCAAGATAGCCGCACCTATGCAAGATCTCTTAGTAGGTCAATCCAAAAACGGCAAAATCAGGGGACCCCCGTTCCACTGGGGACCAGAACAGGACAAATCCTTCCAAACGCTAAAAGATGCTTTAACTGGAGAGGAAATCCTGGCCTACCCTGACTACAATCTCCCGTTTTTACTGTACACCGATGCAAGCAATGAAGGTTTAGGAGCAGTCCTAGCTCAACGTCAGCAGGGCAGGGAGAAGGTGATAGCCTACGCCAGCAGAAAGCTCCGTCCCACAGAGAGGAACCCGGAGAATTACAGCTCCTTCAAGCTGGAGTTCCTGGCCCTGGTCTGGGCAATCACAGAGCGTTTCAAGCATTACCTGGCATCCGCCCCGTTCACAGCTTTCACAGATAACAATCCTCTGACCCATTTAGAGACTGCAAAGCTGGGAGCCCTAGAACAGCGTTGGGTAGCAAGACTCGCTAACTACGACTTCACTGTAAAGTACCGGGCAGGTCACAAGAACGGCAATGCTGATGCCCTGTCCCGAATGCCTCACCTTCCTGAAGAGGGAGAAGACATAGATGACCTGGAAGAGATTGAACTACCTGCTTTCCACCGCTCGGGTACAGCAACATGTCATCAGAGAAACCAGACCGTGTAGAGAGGACCGTGAACCCGTTACCTCGCCATGACTGGAAGGAGGCTCAGGCCAACGACCCAGATGTCAGTCTGGTAAGGGATCTAATCACTCAAGAACACGCCAACATGGACTATGATGCCTCATTAACTGCTAAACGCCTGTGGAAGGAGAAAGGGAGGTTGTTTGTCTACCAAGGTAAACTATGCAGAAGATACCTCAATCCAAGAACCCATGAACTCATCTGGCAGATTGTAGTTCCCAAGACTGAAGTCCAGATGATCCTTGAAGCATACCATGATGATGCAGGACACTTTGGATGGAAGAAGCTGGAGAGACTCCTGAAGGATCGGTTTTACTGGGTCGGTATGCGAGGCTCAATTGACAAATGTTGCAAAAACTGTGGACCATGTCACCTTCGAAGGAAAGACCATCTAACTCAGAAAGCTCCATTGCAGCCAATTGTTACCACCAAACCTCTTGAAATAGTTGCTCTCGACCACGTGAAGCTTACCCCAAGTCGAACCGGGTACACTTACGCTCTCACCATCGTCAATCACTACTCAAGATTCCTGGTAGTAGTTCCAGTTAAGGATTTAACTGCAGAAGTCGCAGCCAAAGCGTTCCAGAGTTACTTCTGTCGCCCCCATGGGTATCCAGACCAAGTCTTAGCTGACCAAGGGCCAGCCTTCGATTCAGCTCTGTTCCAAGAATTCTTAGGGCTATATGGATGTAAAAAGATCCGCACCACACCTTATCATCCTCAGACGAACGGTTTATGTGAGAAGATGAACCACATAGTCATTGACATGCTCAAGACCTTACCAGTTGAAGAGAGAAATCAATGGCCAGAGAAACTTCCAGATCTCGTGGACATCTACAACCACATACCTGTCAGTTCAACAAACTATACACCTGCTTACTTGATGAGAGCAAGACCAGGTAAATTGCCTATTGATTTGCAGATGGGAACCATCGAACCCACAGAAGATTCTTCTGATGAAGATTGGGTCACTCAACGCAAAGAACAGTACAGGAAAGTACAAGAAAGTATTGAAAGAATCCTAGAAATCAGTAGAACCAAACAAGAAAAAGACTTTAACAAGCACGCCTCAGCTGAACCTTTAGCTACAGGAGACTTAGTGCTAAAAAGAAAGCGAAAAACCAACAAATTGGATAACAGTTGGGAATCTATACCCTACACCGTTATGCCGTCACACTATGACAACTCAAAAACTTGCGTTATCAGTAAAGATAATGGGAATACTATTGCAACTGTTTCAAGGGACCATTTAAAGAAATGTCCGCCACAGTTAATCCCACAAGCAACCAGTTACCCTGCTGTAACTACAGATGAAGAAACAAAAGAAAACCTAGTCCTTACAGACATTGGATACTTACCAGCTGACTGGCCACAATGCGGTGATGCATTCCTCATACCAGTTATGCATTTCTACCAGCCTGTAGAAAATCAGCAGCCAATACCAATCCAACAAGTCCAAGAAGAACAAGTCCAACCACAAATTCAAGTGCAAGAATTGCAGCCTGTTATTATGGAACCTGAGATTCCTGTAATCGGTCAGCCTGCTAGTCCCACAGTAAGAGAAGCCATTCCTACTCAACTACCTACAGAGGATAGTCCAGTTGATAGACTCCGCACTTACTATGGTCTTACACGCAGCAGAAGTAGAGAACTACCAACCACTTCGTACACTACACCAACAGCTTTGGAAACACCCACACTACGCAGATCCACACGTAGTACATTAGGACAACCCCCACACAAACTTGGAGAATGGGTTTAAGAATGTAGTGGAACCATATAACCTGTAAGTGTTTGTAAATAGTAACCGTTTTCAAAACCGGTAAAAAGTAGTGTACAGAAGGGTGGAGGAACTGGGCTCTGTCCCAAGTATATCAAGTTGGGGACAGAAAGCGCCTGGTAAGGTATAGAAGGTTAGTACCGGCCTCCCAAGCAGAGACACCCGTAGGGAATGTATAAAGTTTAAATATGTGTGGATTTTACCTTTTTCCCTTTTCATAAACCTTGGACAATTGTCACAGGACTTGTGTGACCACTAACTTTACCTTTTCCAGCCTGCGGCAGATGGACTAGTGCCGTATGGACTGCTTTTCACCTTTTTCAAATTTTTCCCTTCCTTTTCAGTGATTTTTGTGTTTTCTTTAAGACTCTGTAACTAACTGTTATAAAATGTATAGTGTTAAGTTGTAAAAAGAACTTTTTGCTCAGCCGGGAGAACTGAGGTTAACTAAGGGGGAATGTGGCACCCTGGCACCTGTTGGGCACCACAGAAATCCTTAGGGCATGACTGGAGTAAGTAACAGCTAAGCAAACTCACAAAACACCAAACAACACAACAACACCTTAGAACACCTGGTTTCACCCCGAGCCTCTAGGGGGAGCTCCACTGGTCGCTTTCAGCCAGTTCCCCCTATAAATAGAGTCTTGGAGGGAGAAACTCCAGAGTGTGCAGACGCTCCAAGAGCTGCAGGTTGTGGAAGATCTCAAGCTTATGAGACACACACCAGGCCTAGTCAGCTTAACTACCAGTGAGGAAATCCCTGCAATTGGGATAATAGGAAAGGAGAAGCACCTCTCAAGGAATACCAGAGTTACACCAACTCTTCCCTCATCCTCCGGTTACTGGAACCGAAGCTGTGAGAGCTACCCAGCCACCACAGAGAACCAGCACATCTAACAGGAGGTTTAGCCACCTGTCCCACCTGATGCACCTACCCACGAGAGCCCAGGGAAGAGTACTGACCCTGCTCAGACCCTTTTACAGTGCCCTCAGTGCTGTTAACCAGGTGAAGCAAGTTCCATTGAACACACCGCCCGGTCCGGCTGGATTCCACATCCACCCGACCGTAATCAGAGAACTAGAGAAAGGAAGCCTAACACTGCTTGCTGTGAACCTCCAGAAGTACCGACTTCACTATCCCGGTCCGAGTGTACCTGACTACCATCCAGTAAAGGTACCTAAAAGAGACTTTGTGTGGTTGTGCGTTACTCCTGGATTTGGCGCGCAGCATCCCGCAGCTGCCTCACAACATCTTGCGCAGCTCCTGGCTCCGGGAACTCCCGCTCATCCTGTGGGGAGCGTCCCAACTTGCTGCCTACCATCCCCCGGAGACCTAGCAGCGCTGGTAAAGTTACCAGAACACCCGCAGGTGGCGTCACGAAGACAAATCATCCCTACTGTTCCGCCATTTCCCCCTTTGATCTGGACCACCGGGCCTACACCACCGCAGGCGCGGTTCCGTGACTGGAGGAGAATCAACGCCCGCTCCGTGTACCCCCGGCTACGGTGAGTCACATCAATATTATATTTTACAGCCCATTTAGTGTGAGAAAACCCACAGCAAGAATTGATATGTGCAGATTTTTCTGCAGCATTTATAAATATTACAATCTATATATTTACATAACTTTGTTGCACTATGGAGGGCGGGCCCCAAAAAATTTCTTGCACAGGGGCCCATTACAGTCTGTGTCCGCCCCTGGCCCTCTCGATGTGATAGCCTCGGGTTCCCATCTAGTGGTACGTCACACCTGATTTCTTTGTTTCAGAGTGATCTTAGTAATCTGATCTCACCAAACCTGATGGACAGGTTCAGCTCCACCTTTTCTGGTAAATATTGATCACACTACCTGGGTGTTTATAGGAAGATTTTCCTTTTCTTCTGCTGAAAATGATGGCGTCTGTTGGTATAGGAAATGACCTGAACTGCTCCATCTGTATGAGCATTTATACCGATCCTGTAACCCTGAGATGTGGACACAACTTCTGCCGGGACTGTATCTATCGTATGCGGGATACAGATGGTGGATATGGAGTTTATTTATGTCCGGTATGTAGAGCAACATTTCGGAAGGATCCTCCACTACAGAGGAACATAGCTCTGAGCAATATAGTGGAGAATTATCTATCTACTCATTCACATCAGGAGGAGATCACCGGGATCCGCTGCACTTACTGTATTCACTCTCCTGTTCCTGCTGTTAGATCCTGTCTACACTGTGAGGCTTCTCTGTGTGATAATCACCTGAGAATTCACAGTAAAGGAGCAGAACACGTCCTGACTGATCCCAGCACTTCTCTGGAGACCCGGAAATGTTCTGTCCATAAGAAGATCCTGGAATATTACTGCACCGAGGACGGAGCTTGTATCTGTGTGTCCTGCACCCTGACCGGAGAACATCGGGGACACCAGGTGGAGACGCTGGATGAGGCCTCTGAGAAGAAGAAGAAGAAACTAAGAAATGTTCTCCAGAGACTGATCACAAAGAGAAAGAAAACTGAGGAAAGAGTCCGGAGTCTGGAGGAGAACAGGAGAAAAGCTCAAGAAAAAGCATCTGGAGAAGCCGAGAGAGTCACTGCCCTGTTTATAGACATCAGGAGACGGGTGGATGACCTGGAGACGAAGATCCTGAGTGACATCTCCAGGTGGGAAGAGAACATGTCACTGTCACTGTCTGATGTGATCCAGAAGCTGGAGATAAAGAAGGACGAGCTGTCCAGGAGGATGAGGCACATTGAGGATCTGTGTAACATGACTGATCCACTGACTGTCTTACAGGATCTAGACACCGGTGACTTGTGTGATCCTGAGGAGGACGGAGGTGATGAGGACACAAGAGGACATGATGGAGGTGATGAGGACACAGGAGGACATGATGGAGGTGATGAGGACACAAGAGGACATGATGGAGGTGATGAGGACACAGGAGGGCATGATGGAGGTGATGAGGACACAGGGGGACATGATGGAGGTAATGAGGACACAGGGGGACATGATGGAGGTGATGAGGACACAGGAGGACATGATGGAGGTAATAAGGACACACAAGGACAAGATAAGATACCTTATATAGATGAGGATGTAATTACAGGGATGTTACATGCAGGTTTCTCTGATATAATGACATATCTACAGAACATCTCACCCAAAAAAACTAAAGAAATGAAGCCACAAACCCCCCGCCCCCGATCTCTGACCAGTCACACACAGGATTTATCTCTTTCTAGTGAAAGATATGGAGGTGGTGATGGAATAGTCAGGACTAGGGGTGATCGGGGGATCGTAATGGGAGGAATCTATGGGGAGGATCTTGCAGACATATTACTGGATGTAAACACGGCTGGTAATTATCTCCTTATATCAGACGACCTGAAAACTGCAACAAGGACAAGAAAAAGACAGAATCGTCCAGAAACAGCAGAGAGATTCCAGGATCATCCTCAGGTGATGAGCAGGAGGGGATTTACCTCAGGACGACATTACTGGGATGTGGAGATCGGTGGGTCATGGGAGTGGAGTGTGGGGATGTGTTACCCCAGTATAGACAGGAGCGGGTGGCAGTCAGTGATTGGAGATAATAACAAGTCCTGGGTTTATATAAAGGGCTGTGGTATAATAATCAGTATACAGTGAGACATGACAGTAGAGAGATCCTGTTACATCACCAGATCCCCAGTGATAGAGTCAGGATCTGTCTGGATTATGAGGCCGGGCAGCTGTCCTTTTATGCCCTGTGTGACCCCATCAGATACTTACACACCTTCACTGCTGCCTTCACCGAGCCCCTTCATCCTGTGTTATGGGTAGATGACGGTTCTGTAAAGATATCAGGAGGAGCCGCTGTCAGCAACCATTGACATAGAAATCTCCCCAGCGACTGGTGACATCACAGGGAGCAGAATCTATGATTGGTGGAGCATCATCCAGTGGGAGGAGCCTCATGAAGGGTCTGTTTCCTCTGCTGTATTTATATGAATTGTCGCATCTTTTACCGTTATTCTCATAAATGCAGAAAATCTCCCAAAATAGAGAAATCCTGAGATTATTTTATTGTTGCAGACACCGGAGCCAAAGTCTCTGTACAGCCCGAGCCTTATAGACATTGATATCAGCCATAAATCTCTTATCACTGGGATCAGTACAGAACTTATAGTCCCCTGGTCACTGTACAGCCCGAGCCTTGTACACTGAGATCTACTTATAGAATTGCTGCTGGGAGCCCTGTGCCTCTGTAAGGAAGAGCTGAAGGGCCTGTGATGATGTCACTGTCATGTGACCAGTAGAGGAGGGGGCGGAGCTCAGCAGTCCTATTACTACCAGTGAAGGACCTGAAGACTATGTCAGGTGATGTAAAGGGGCGGAGCTAAGAGATCACACAGGAACAAAGGACAGGGAGCCAAGTACACAGAGACAATATAAAGAATGTACAGGGGCCAGAAAGAGCCACAAAGGGGCCACAGAGTATGTACAGGGGGCCAGAGAGAGCCACAGAGAATGTACAGGGGGCCAGAGAGCCACAGAGGGGCCACAGAGATGTACAGGGGGCCAGAGAGCCACAGAGGGGCCACAGAGATGTACAGGGGGTCAGAGAGAGCCACAAAGGGGCCACAGAGAATGTAGAGGGGGCCAGAGAGAGCCACAGATGGGCCACAGAGAATGTAAAGGGGGGCAGAGAGAGCCACAGAGGGGCCACAGAGAATGTACAGGGGGCCAGAAAGAGCCACAGAGGGGCCACAGAGAATGTACAGGGGCCAGAGAGAGCCACAGAGGGGCCACAGAGAATGTACAGGGGGCCAGAGAGCCACAGAGGGGCCACAGAGAATGTACAGGGGGAAAGAGAGCCACAGAGGGGCCACAGAGAATATACAGGGGGCCAGAGAGAGCCACAGAGGGGCCACAGAGAATGTACAGAGGCCAGAGAGCCACAGAGGGGCCACAGAGAATGTACAGGGGGCCAGAGAGAGCCACAGAGGGGCCACAGAGAATGTACAGGGGGCCAGAGAGAGCCACAGAGAATGTACAGGGGGCCAGAGAGAGCCACAGAGGGGCCACAGAGAATGTACAGGGGGCCAGAGAGCCACAGAGGGGCCACGGAGAATGTACAGGGGCCAGAGAGAGCCACAGAGGGGCCACAGAGAATGTACAGGGGGCCAGAGATAGCCACAGAGGGGCCACAGAGAATGTACAGGGGGCCAGAGAGAGCCACAGAGGGGCCACAGAGAATGTACAGTGGGCCAGAGAGAGCCACAGAAAATGTACAGGGGGCCAGAGAGAGCCACAGAGGGGCCACAGAGAATGTACAGGGGGCCAGAGAGCCACAGAGGGGCCACAGAGAATGTACAGGTGGCCAGAGATAGCCACAGAAGGGCCACAGAGAATGTACAGGGGGCCAGAGAGAGCCACAGAGAATGTACAGGGGGCCAGAGAGACCCACAGAGGGGCCACAGAGAATGTACAGGGGGCCAGAGAGAGCCACAGAGGGGCCACAGAGAATGTACAGGGGCCAGAGAGCCACAGAGGGGCCACAGAGAATGTACAGGGGGCCAGAGAGCCACAGAGGGGCCACAGAGAATGTACAGGGGGCCACAGAGAATGTACAGGGGGCCAGAGAGAGCCACAGAGAATGTACAGGGGACCAGAGAGAGCCACAGAGGGGCCACAGAGAATGTACAGGAGACCAGAGAGAGCCGCAGAGGGGCCACAGAGAATGTACAGGGGCCAGAGAGAGCCACAGAGGGGCCACAGAGAATGTACAGGGGGCCAGAGAACCACAGAGGGGCCACAGAGAATATACAGGGGGCCAGAGAGAGCCACAGAGAATGTACAGGGGGCCAGAGAGAGCCACAGAGAATGTACAGGGGGCCAGAGAGCCACAGAGGGGCCACAGAGATGTACAGGGGGCCAGAGAGCCACAGAGGGGCCACAGAGATGTACAGGGGGTCAGAGAGAGCCACAAAGGGGCCACAGAGAATGTAGAGGGGGCCATAGAGAGCCACAGAGAGGACACAGAGAATGTACAGGGGGGCAGAGAGAGCCACAGAGGGGCCACAGAGAATGTACAGGGGGCCAGAAAGAGCCACAGAGGGGCCACAGAGAATGTACAGGGGCCAGAGAGAGCCACAGAGGGGCCACAGAGAATGTACAGGGGGCCAGAGAGCCACAGAGGGGCCACAGAGAATGTACAGGGGGAAAGAGAGCCACAGAGGGGCCACAGAGAATATACAGGGGGCCAGAGAGAGCCACAGAGGGGCCACAGAGAATGTACAGAGGCCAGAGAGCCACAGAGGGGCCACAGAGAATGTACAGGGGCCAGAGAGAGCCACAGAGGGGCCACAGAGAATGTACAGGGGGCCAGAGAGAGCCACAGAGAATGTACAGGGGGCCAGAGAGAGCCACAGAGGGGCCACAGAGAATGTACAGGGGGCCAGAGAGAGCCACAGAGGGGCCACAGAGAATGTACAGGGGCCAGAGAGCCACAGAGGGGCCACAGAGAATGTACAGGGGGCCAGAGAGCCACAGAGGGGCCACAGAGAATGTACAGGGGGCCAGAGAGAGCCACAGAGGGGCCACAGAGAATGTACAGGGGGCCAGAGAGAGCCACAGAGGGGCCACAGAGAATGTACAGGGGCCAGAGAGCCACAGAGGGGCCACAGAGAATGTACAGGGGGCCAGAGAGCCACAGAGGGGCCACAGAGAATGTACAGGGGGCCACAGAGAATGTACAGGGGGCCAGAGAGAGCCACAGAGAATGTACAGGGGACCAGAGAGAGCCGCAGAGGGGCCACAGAGAATGTACAGGGGCCAGAGAGAGCCACAGAGGGGCCACAGAGAATGTACAGGGGGCCAGAGAGCCACAGAGGGGCCACAGAGAATGTACAGGGGGCCAGAGAGGGCCACAGAGAATGTACAGGGGGCCAGAGAGAACCACAGAGGGGCCACAGAGAATGTACAGGGGCCAGAGAGAGCCACAGAGGGGCCACAGAGAATGTACAGGGGCCACAGAGAATGTACAGGGGGCCAGAGAGCCACAGAGGGGCCACAGAGAATGTACGGGGGGCCAGAGAAAGCCACAGAGGGCCACAGAGAATGTACAGGGGGCCAGAGAGGGCCACAGAGGGACCACAGGGAATGTACAGGGGGCCAGAGAGAGCCACAGAGGGGCCACAGAGAATGTACAGGGGTCTGGAGAGCCACAGAGGGGTCACAGAGAATGTACAGGGGCCAGAGAGAGCCACAGAGGGGCCACAGAGAATGTACAGTGGCCAGAAAGAGCCACAGAGGGGCCAGAGAAAATGTACAGGGGGCCAGAGAGAGCCACAGAGAATGTACAGGGGGCCAGAGAGAGCCACAGAGGTGCCACAGAGAATGTACAGGGGCCAGAGAGAGCCACAGAGGGGCCACGAGAATGTACAGGGGGCCAGAGAGAGCACAGAGGGGCCACAGAGAATGTACAGGGGCCAGAGAGAGCCACAGGGGGCCACAGAGAATGTACAGGGGGCCAGAGAGAGCCACAGAGAATGTACAGGGGGCCAGAGAGAGCCACAGAGGGGCCACAGAGAATGTACAGGGGGCCAGAGAGCCACAGATGGGCCACAGAGAATGTACAGAGGGCCAGAGAGCCACAGATGGGCCACAGAGAATGTACAGGGGGCCAGAGAGCCACAGAGGGGCCACAGAGAATGTACAGGGGGCCAGAGAGAGCCACAGAGGGGCCAGAGAGAATGTACAGGGGGCCAGAGAAAGCCACAGATAATGTACAATGGGCCAGAGAGAGTGCACAGGGGTGGCACAAAGAGCACACATGAGGGGGCCACAGACAGCCATAGAGAGAAGAAACAAGGGTCACAAACAGTGCATGGGGACCACAGAGAGACGCAGGGGTTACAGAGACCACACAGAAGGGCCACAGAGAGGACAAACCAGGGGAACAGACAGCGCATTGGGGGCCACAGAGAGACCACACAAGGGGGGCCACCGAGAGCACACAGAGGGGGCCACAGAGAAAAAATGAGGGGCACAGAGCACATGGGGGGCAACAGAGAGGAAAAACGAGGGGCACAGTGGGCACATGGGAAAAGATCCAACAGAGAGGACCACAGAGACCACACAGGGGTGCCACAGAGAGAACAAACGAAGGCACAGGGGGGCCACAGAGATCATTCGGGGGTACCACAGAGAGAAAACACTAGGGGTACAGAGACACACATGGGGCCACAGCGACAACAAATGAGGAGCACATGGGAGGCTACAGAGAACCACACAGGGCCCACAGAGAGAACAAACAAGGGGCAGAGAGACCACACAGGGAGACCACAGAGAGCAGACAAGGAGTGCACAGGGAGCCACAGACACCACACAAGTGAGCACAAAGACTGCACCTCTCAATGCGACAGAACCCACATCTACTCAACCATAAATCTCTTATCACTGGGATTAGTACAGAACTTATAGTCAACTGGACACTTGTTAAAATGCAATTATCCTGCAGATATGGGGTTCATCTGCAGGTATGGGATTCATCTGCAGGTATGGGGCTCATATGTAGATATGGGGTTCATCTACAGGTATGGGGCTCATCTGTAGATATGGGAGTCATCTGTAGATATGGGGTTCATCTGCATATATGGGGCTCATCTGTACATATGGGGTTCATCTGCAGATATGGGGTTCATCTGCAGATATGTGGTTCATCTGCAGATATGGGGATCATCTGTAGATATGGGGTTCATCCGTAGATATGGGGTTCATCTGCAGATATGGGGCTCATCTGAAGATATGGGGATCATCTGTACATATGGGGTTCATCTGCAGATATGGGGTTCATCTGTAGATATGGGGTTCATCTGCAGATATGGGGCTCATCTGAAGATATGGGGATCATCTGTACATATGGGGTTCATCTGCAGATATGGGGCTCATCTGTAGATATGGGGTTCATCTGCAGATATGGGGTTCATCTGCAGATATGGGGCTCATCTGTACATATGGGGTTCATCTGCAGATATGGGGTTCATCTGTAGATATGGGGTTCATCTGTAGATATGGGGTTCATCTGTAGATATGGGGCTCATCTGTAGATATGGGGTTCATCTGCAGATATGGGGTTCATCTGTAGATATGGGGTTCATCTGTAGATATGGGGGTCATCTGTAGATATGGGGTTCATTTGGTTTCATCTGCAGGTTAACACCATTCTGAACCTGCCCGGCATCTGCACATTAATCTCCACTGCTGGGAGAAAATTAACTTTAATCCTCCAGTGTTCTGGTTTCAGTCATGGGGGCGGAGTCAGTGCAGGTTCAGTCACCGCTCTGTGTATGGAGAGTGACAGCTGTAACTGCCCCCCGCACTGACTGACAGCTGTGTCTAATGCAGAGTAGCTGTCAGTCAGTGCAGGGGGCAGTTACAGCTGTCACTCTCCATACACAAAGCGGTGACTGAACCTGCACTGACTCCGCCCCCATGACTGAAACCAGAACACTGGAGGATTAAAGGTAATTTCCTCCAGCAGGGGAGATTAATGTGCAGACGCCGGGCAGGTTCAGGATGCTATTATCCTCCAGATTAACCCCTTATCTGCAGGTTAATAGCATTTCCCAGGTGACGGCTTCACTATAAGACAAAGCTTCTCACAGGGTAAGGCTGCTTTCACACTACGATTTTTGTATTTCCGATGCTGTCCGAAAAAAATCGGACAGCATCGGACCGATTTTTGGACCCCATGCATCCCTATGGGGATCGGGTCAGATCGGATGTGCACTAAATGCCATCCGATTTGGTCCGATCCGAATCTGCCCGATTTTGGCCGATTTTTTTCAGGAGAAAAAAATCGTTGCCTGCAACGATTTTTTCATCCGATTACAGAATCTGACAGACTCGGATCGGACCAAATCGGATGGCATTTAGTGCACATCCGATCTGACCCGATCCCTAACATGGGGCCCTATGGAGAAGGGTCCGTGAAAACATCTCATGTCTCCTCGGACCCTATTTTACTGTACTGAGCAATGCTCAGTACAGTAAAACTGCTCAACTAGGAGCGCAGGGGTTAAAAAAAAAAAAAAAAGTTCATGCTCACCTGCCCCCGAGCCCCCGCTGTCTCCAGCCGTCTTCCTTAAGGCTCCCGGTGGATCCCGCAGGCTGCCGGTATCTGCAGAGCTCTTCTACTGCAGTACACAGGACCTGCGGTGATGTCACAGTCACGTGACCGCGGGTTCACCATGGTAACCCGCGGTCACATGACTGTGACATCACCGCAGGTCCTGTGTACTGCAGTAGAAGAGCTCTGCAGATACCGGCAGCCTGCGGGATCCACCGGGAGCCTTAAGGAAGACGGCTGGAGACAGCGGGGGCTCGGGGGCAGGTGAGCATGAACTTTTTTTTTTTCCTTTTTTTTCTGCCTTCGGCTACGATTTTATGCCGGAATCGGGTGCCTATATGGCACCCGATTCCAGGCATCAGAAGGGAGCCGATGCTGTCCGATTTATATCGGACAGCATCGGCTCCCTAAAAATCGTAGTCTGAACGCACCCTTGGATTCTGGGGCTTTAGTGACGTCCAATCAGGTCGGAGACTCTGGGAGTTTCCGGTACTGGAATCACTTGTAGAAAATCTGCAGCATTTTACAGCAGCAGCAAAGTGGAGGAGATTTTACCATTAGACAATTTGTCGTTTCTCATCCTCATTTTTCCTCTCTTCTTCCATCCTTTTTTCAATCTTCCCTTCCCCATATCTGTATGAGAACTTGTGTTGTGGGATGGGATGGAGCTTTCAATAACAACATTCATCTGGGAAAGAATAAAATGAACTGATTGATTGTTATTTTGTGTCGTTCAATGTCTGTTATATATAAATGTGTGTTTGATCCCATGGACTTCTATGGACACGGAGAATCCAATTCTGGGCATTTTATCACTTGTTTATTATAAATCTGGAAATTGTGGTGTGATAAACTTTCATATATATGAAAAAATGTTATTTTTCTTGTTTATTTTTTCCTCCTTTAGGGACCTTTACCCCCAGTATTGCAGTATAAGGGTAAAGTCATACTAGAGTGTGACTCGCATGAGTGTAATGTGAGATCATTTCACACTGGACTCGAACCAATGAAAGACAATCAGGCAGCTCAGACCTGGAAGTTTTTGCTCAGCCCTTTACGAGGATAGGAAAAAAACCACAGCATGCTGCGACTGTCTGCAAGTCTATGGATGTGAGTGAAATATTGCTCATGTGAGTGCAGTGCGATATACACCAAGGTCATCAATGGAGGAGTAGGGGAGATTAATCTCTCCCTGTCCTCCGCACCTGTGAGCCGATCGCAGGATCAGATCACAGATACATGACACCTGGCTCATGCTCGCACCAGGGTCATTAGCAGATCACAACCAATGCTCTTCCATCAGATCCCTTACTCTAGTGTGTCCCCAGCCTAAATCACAGTCCCCATTAAAGCTCGGTCTATAGCTGCATAAACGCACACCCTGACTGTGACGTATGGAAATTACAGATAGAATGAACTGATACATAGAGATACATCTCTACATACAGCGCATCTCTATGTACCTGTATTATAGAGGGAAAATACAACTCAGATTTTTCTTCATTTAAAATTACTAAGAATAATGAAAAATAATTATAATAATATCATCTTTTCTGCAGTTTATAAAAAAGAAAACAAACCTCACAAATCAGCAGATAACAGACATATTTGTTGTCCCTGTAATGGTAACACAACATAACACAGCGATCAGATTATTTATGGGGATCGGTAAATGGTGTAAAACATGGCGGGATTGATTATTTCTCTATTAAACCCATAAATAATGAATAATAATGTAACGTTGAGGCGTGTTCACATGTAGAGGAAATGCTGCGTTTTCTGCTGCTTTTATTCCTCAGAAATTCTGCTTTGTTTCACCGTCCAACAAAGTGGATGTGATTCTGTGACAGCTGCGCCCACTGGCTCCTAAAGACGCCGCTGACCTGGCGCTTCTGGGGCTTTTATTCTCTATAATCTTCTATGTGGAGCCGGGAAAAATGCAGGAAAAAACTCAGACACCTGCCGGAAACATGCAGAAACCCCACAGGATTTACACCCTGTGTGAACACGACCTTACAGACACAAGACAGAAAACCTCATATAGTGAAGATCACGTCACAATGAGAAAGTTCTGGCTGCTAAAACCATGAATGGAGCAAAGAATAACCCCATAGACCCGACCTTCCTGGATACAGCGGACATTCTGGGATTGGGTCTACGCCCTGCAGTCCCCGGTGTCTCCTGAATGTATAAAACCGTCTCCAGGTAAGTGACACAATAGATAAAGCTGCCATATTGTGAGATGTGACATCGCGCACTGACGCTCCTGATGGGAACATTCTCCGCTTTCCTCCATTTTCTGGTTCTGAGCCCTGAGCCGATGATTTCATGTTACTGATGTGGACAAAAGAGGATCTGAGAGATCTAAAGACCCAAATCCTAATGGGAATATGACCTGCTCCATAATGATGTGTACAGTGCAATCTGCAGATCATACCAGCATTAGATTACATTACACTGGGATTAATGAAAGCTCCACAGAACTGTCTGCGTAATCTTCCTTTCCACTTTCCCTTAGGGCTGATTCAGACGTCTGTGTAAGGCTGGGGTCACATTTGTAAGGCTCATTACGATTACCACATTCAGATCCGGATGCAGTAATCGCATGAGCCTTCAGACACATTTTGTGTTCAAAATGTGTCTTTAAACCCAGATCCGGTAACCGGATTGCTCAGAATGTGCAATCCAGTTGCCAGATGCTTTGTTTATCCCTGCTGCCGCAGGGATGAACAAAGGGTTAATGTTAATATTAGATGTGGGCAAAATGTCTGTAGGGAGTGGCCACCCTCCCTAGAGACATGCTGTCCACATAGTTAGGCATGTGAGGGGTTAATATGTGCAATTACAGTATTGCCAGCTATTGTCGGCGGCAGCAGGGATGAACAAAGAATCCGGCAACCGAATTGCACATTCTGAGCAATCCGGTTACCGGATGGGCTCCCATAGGAGCCAATTATAGCAGCCCCACTGCGTTTTACAAACTGCTCCGAAAAACGCTGCCTGCATGATTTTTCACGCAGGCAGCGAAACCGGAATACGGTAACCAGATTGCAAATAGTGCAATCCAGTTTTTGTATTGCAGCCTATGGGCTGCGGATCCGGATCCGGTTTTGAGCATTTTTAACCTCCAGTGAGCCCAAGACTGCCGAGACCCACCCACCGGTTTTCCCCATCGCACATTGAGAAATAACGACACCAATGTTATTCCTTTCTTACTTTTATTGAGGGCATCCACGTAACACCGCCCAAGTATATGTAAACAGGGGCTTGCATAGTTATGGCCGCAGCTCAACCGTAGCCACAAATCCGCCTTGTAATCTGAGGGAAGAGGCCCGTATACCCTCGGCCACCCGAGGCATGTTGGACCTCACCGGAGCCCTCTTCCACCAGCCAAGGAACAACGAGGACCAAGCACCGAGCTGTGACCCCCACCAACCGAACGAAGCGTCTTCTCCGAACCGCCTTGAACCTTGGCAAGGAAGATGTCTAACCCAATATCACTTAATATGAATCCCTAATCTAGTGTCCTCCAAGCTGATTCTGACACCATTTGTAAACGGCGGACTACTGTACTCCTTTTCTTGTCAGGAAGCAGACTAAACTATATGTATGCGCATATATATATAATATTATTACTATATATATATATATATATACACTTTTTTTTTTTTTGGTAACCGTACTGTTCCATGACATCAAACCACCTCTAGGCCTAGACGCTGCCTTAAAGCCTGAACGAGAATAACCACGGCATCTTATTCATCATGTTTTCGAGGTTAACCGGGAGCACCGAAAACCAGGGCAAACTTGGCAATTTACACCTCATGCAGCAGGAACTGGACTTAGAAATACCACCAAGCTGGACATTTGAAGTGATGGACGCGGGATGATAAATACCACACGTATGGTGGTGGAGCATGTGTACAAGGGAAACTGGCTGGGCCTGCTGCCCTGGGTGGTGCTGAGTACTCCACTGATTCCTTCGTTTGTAATTGTAACCGTGCTGAATTTAGCTTTCTTCTGGGAAACACCTGCCCGCAGTACCGATCAGCAAACGTCAGCCTGAAATCATCTACTAGGACCGTCACCATCTGGAACGAAACAACAGTTAGCATCTCTTCGCTAATGGCACCTAAACGCCAGGCGAAAACATTCCCAGTATGCTTTTAAAATACAGTGTACATTAATATATTATTAATGGTTGTTATTTCGTAATTTTTTTTTTTTTTATTTTGAATATAGTGGCTGCATATCAAACACCCACCAGCCAAATGTGCTACTTGTTATTTCTTGGCTATTTTATTTATTTATTTATTTTTTTGGGATATACCAGCTTAATTGTACGCACCTGTGCGTAGCAGACGGTGTCTCAATATGTTCAAATGTGTACCGATGATGTGTAACGATATATGACATGAACCTGTCCTCCTGCAGTATAGACATCTGCAGTATCCCTCTGTGGACTAGAGGACTACTAAAGAAAACACTGTGTACGGAGAGCGGACATGTATAAAAATGGCTGCCTAATGATAAGTGATGTAATGTATTTACTCATTGACTACCCCCACAGAATGCTACTCTGGAGCCTAATACGAGAAGTGACCTGAAATCAGTCATGTGCTGTATGTAAAAGTGACTCCCAGCAGAATAATGGGTGCAGCTGTGATGTATATTACAAGCGGTGACTCAGGATGAGTAATGTAATGTATGTATGAAGGAACTGCCCTAGCAGAACCTGAAGTGCAGCTCTGGAGTATAATCCATGAGATAAATAGACATGATTGATGCATGTGAGTACACAAATGCCCGCGGCAGCAGAATAGTGAGTGCCCCTATCTGTTTATGTATGCCCATGCCTCCGACCTAGCTCGCACTTGCCTTGATACCTGTGCTTTTCCTATGTTACTGTTAGAAGTAAGTATCCCGACCACGTGCCTCGCATACCTGAGCATAATCATTACCCCCAGTAAATTGCTCGTGATTGACTCATCTTGCCTACATCCACAGCTACGCGGACTATGCTCGTGTTTACTCCTGCTGGAAGGATGCTGCAATTCCAGTCCTCCAGGAGAGGAAAGTATCAAAGTACGCACCTTGTGATTGGTAACTTACTCTGTGATGTTCAGGATGAACTTTGAGCTACACAAAATAGTATGTTACTGCCGGCATTCCCACCCTAAGGCCCAGGCATTTAGATACCAAAAATGCAGTCAAGAAAAGGCCTGACAAGTTTAGGTGAATAACAGAAACTGTTTTTCCCACATAAATTTGTTAGCTCCTCCCCAATACAAGGCTGATGCTGAAATTATTATTATTATTATTGTTCTGTCTCTGACATTCAATCCATCTCCAAATGTTTGTTTCTGTATAATTTGTTATTAATTCGTATAGCTGTAAATTTTAATGAGTTTTCCCATATGTAGTGTTCTGGCTCCCTCTAGCGGCCAATGCTATGTTTGCAGTCTTTCTGTCTAATTCTCCTCCCTCTTACAATGCATTTGGTAGCCCAACCTCCATTTTACTTTCATTTCTGGAAGGAAGAAGGCACTCAGTATTACTGTTCCCATGCGATTGCATTGCCGGTATGTATTCATGCCTTCTTTAGTTGTTTGCTGCTCTAGTTTTAGCCTGGCTCATCTAGTTATAATCTAGATTAATTACTAGTTCGTTCATATTGTATATCCATGTATAATGTGTGTTCTGCCGTACTGTGCACTGATTGTTCTGTATTCTGATTCTTTCCAGTTTTACCATATAGAAATATACTGCAACGTTCAATAAAAGCACAGACTTCACCACAGTCTTCTCATTGGACTCAGTATAAAGGTTTAGCTGTCTGTTTAAATTCATGAGCCCCCGGCCCATTTAGTGAGAACAGAACAGTAAAACGGCAGCTATCCTACTGGGAAACAGTGAAGCAGCAGCCATCCAGATAGTAGGATACAAGTCACCGGCTACACAGAGACTGTACAGCTACAGCAATCTCTGCACAGCCAAAATTTCCCCAGAACACTATGTCCCACAGATCACACAGGACAAGATCCGTTACTTCTACCTCCTCAAAGACAACATCCATCAGCAGTGCGGTTGCCATTGCCCGTGTAAATGTCGAAGCCGCCAAAATGCGAGCAAGCTTTGCTGAACAAGAGATGCAACTTAAGTTAGAGAAGGCACGCCTGGATGACCAAGACAGAAGGTCACAGTTAGAGAAGGCACGCCTGGATGCCGCCTTAGAAAATCTAGTAGCGAAAAGGGAGGCTGCAGCCGCCATCGCAGAAGCAGAGTCACTGGAAGCCGCACAAAACCCAGAGCTGCATAGGCGAAACAGTGTGCTGAGTCTGGAGTTTCCACTGCAAGATCCTCCACAACGCACACCTCAGTACGTTAATGAACTCCCCGATCCAAACTACAATCCTGATCTGGACCCAAAACGCGAACACGACACCTCCAGTGAAGAAAGCAGGAGCCATCATGAGCCTCAGCTCCAGAACAGACGCAAACTTGAAAATGTTGCACAAAACAACTTTGCTAATGACTACCTTCCCCCTCAACAGGTAACCAACGTAAACCACCTTGCTGACACATCGTACGTCAGACCGAAGCAACATGACACCGGCTGGCGCCACCCACAGGATACTAACAGGTACGAACATGCCTCACACCACTTACCCTTACCGGTGCACCCATCACTAGTATACCCTGCTGACAACCTTTTCACAACAGAATTTGCAAAGTTCTTGACGCGACGTGAGCTGGTTGCGAAAGGACTCATGAAATTCACTGACCAAGCTGAAAGCTACAGAGCTTGGAAAGCCTCTTTCCAAAATGTCACTAGAGACTTGGGGTTGTTACACAGGGAATAGATAGACCTCTTAGTGAAGTACCTGGGAGAAGAGTCAGTCAAACATGCAATAAGGATCAGAGACGCTAATATAAGCCACCCTGAGATTGGCCTCAGAGATATCTGGAGGAGGCTGGATGAGCGTTACGGCTCAGCAGAGGTAATAGAAAGTGCTTTGTTCAAAAGAATCGATGGCTTCCCTAAAATATCTAACAAAGAGCTACAGAAACTTACAGAACTTAGCGACCTGCTAATGGAAGTCCAAGTTGCCAAATATGAAGATGATCTACAGGGACTTGCATTCCTCGACACAGCCAGAGGTGTGAACCCTATAGTCCAAAAGTTACCCTACAATTTGCAGGAGAAGTGGCTCACACATGGTTCCACATACAAATACAAGCACAGTGTTCCATTCCCTCCCTTCTCTGTTTTTGTAGACTTTATACACCAACAAGCGAGAATTAGAAATGATCCCAGCTTCGACTTTACAATGTCGTATGCCGCACCGCCACCAGCAGCAAATCCACGCAGAATGTCTGTGGCTGTACACAAGACTAATGTTTCTTCTTCAGATTCCAATCACAGGTCTGTTGACTACTCCCAATCGGAGACAAAGATGCAGGACCCTGACAAGCTATGCCCTCTCCATCAGAAGCCTCATCCTCTTCTCGAATGCAAGACCTTCAGAGGAAAATCTATGCCAGATCGCAGAAGCTTCCTGAAAGAACACAGTATCTGCTATAAGTGCTGCTCGTCCACAGGTCATCTTGCCAAAGATTGCAAGGTCAGTGTAAAATGCACAGAGTGTGGCACCACAGACCATAACACAGCTCTACACCCTGGCCCAGCTCCGTGGTATACACAAAACACATCAGCTGACAGTGAGCATGGCGGGGAGGAAAGGAACACTGCTACACCTACGCCAGAGATCACTTCACAATGTACAGAAGTCTGCAAAGGGACAATAGACAGTAGGTCCTGTTCTAAGATATGCCTCGTCAGAGTATACCCAAAGGGCCACAGAGACAAAGCTATAAAACTGTATGCTATCTTGGATGATCAAAGTAATCGATCCCTGGCTAGATCAACATTCTTTGACCTATTCAACATCAAAGGGCCAAGCACTCCCTACTCATTAAAGACGTGTGCAGGTACTGTGACAACAGCAGGCAGGAAAGCTGCTGACTATCAAATCGAGTCCTTAGATGGACAATTCTGCCTACCACTACCCACGATCATTGAATGCAACCAGATCCCAGACAACAGATCTGAAATTCCTACGCCAGATGTAGCAACCCACCACGCTCACTTAAAACGCATAGCTCACCTCATACCGGAACTAGACCATCAGGCTCAGATAATCCTGCTGTTGGGAAGAGATATCCTCAGGTGCATAAAGTGAGACGTCATATCAATGGACACCACAATGCTCCCTATGCCCAAAGGCTAGACCTAGGATGGGTCATAATAGGAGGCGTATGCCCGGAACGCATGCACGCCCCCTCTTCTGTGTCAAGCATGCTGACAAGTACGCTGGAAGAAGGATGCCCATCTCTGTTTCAACCTTGTAACAGCCTCAGAGACCTGGACTTGGGGTCAAAACCCGCACCAATTCAACGTAGCCTCGGACTTCTCTGGAATCTACGATCAGATGCTTTCACCTTTCAAGTCAGCCAAGGAGAAAAGCCTTTTACTCGTAAAGGTGTTCTGTCTACCATCAACAGTCTGTACGATCCCCTGGCTTTCGCAGCTCCTGTCACAGTACAAGGCAAGGCCTTGCCAAGAGACTTAACTAGGGAAACATCTAACTGGGATGCACCTCTGCCACCCAATAAGAGAATCCAGTGGGAAGGATGGAAGAACTCGTTAGCTACCCTCTCCAACCTGAACGTGCCAAGACCATACGCCCCTGTACCGTCAACAGAAATACGAAGCCGAAAACTGTACATATTCGCGAATGCTTCTGTGGAAGCAATTGCTGCTGTTGCCTACCTTAAAACCTACCTTAAAGACTCCAAATGTCAGAGCCACATTGAGTTTGTTATGGAGAAGACCAAGCTTGCACGCGCAACCAGGACAGTTAACGCAAGTCAGCTACAAAGTACAACGTGGCTTTCAGAACCAAAACTATTATATGTTGAAGAACACCTTCCAGACACCTTTGAAGTAGTAGGAGAGAACGCAGATGCTGAAATCAACCCTCAGGTGTCTACACTTCATACAAAGACTTCTGCTACCCAGCTTGGATCTCACAGGTTCGTCAAATTCTCAAGGTGGAAGTCACTCGTTCGAGCCATTACCTGCTTGAGCCACATGGCTCGCTCCTTCAGAACTCCCAGAACTTGTGATACAGGAGAATGTAAAGGCTGGCATATCTGTAAAAATACCTATGTTGCCTCAGACTTGGATTTCTCTAGAAACCACATAATCCTCACTATTCAAAGAGAATCCTACTTTACAGAAATCCAATGTCTTATTAACAAAGCTCAAATACCAGCAAGTAGCGTGTTAAGAATTCTCGACGCCACTCTTCAAGCAGGAGCAGCGAGGCTTACCCACGAAAGCCTAATCACCTACATGGCAGAAGCCACAGCTAAAATCAATGCAAGAGCCTTAGTTCTAGTTCCTAACGACTCTGAGGAGCCCTTGTTATTGACTCTAGCTACCCTCCTTACCCAGAAAACAGGACCGACCAGTACCCCTCCAGGAGGATTAGATGCCAAGAACTTCCACAAGTGCCAATGGAGACAGGTACAAAGTCTTGCAAATACTTTCTGGGACAGGTGGCGCAAACAATATCTGTCTACCCTGAAGCCACGGACAAAGTGGCAATCTGCTTGTCCCAATCTGAACATAGGTGACCTTGTCCTCGTGAAAGACTCTCAAGTACACCGGAACCAGTGGCCACTTGGTCTAGTTACTGCAACATTTCCGAGCAATGACGGTAATGTCCGCAAGGTTGAACTAAGAATGACTAAGGGAAATGAACCTATGACATTTCTTAGACCAGTATCTGAACTGGTCCTGCTGTTACCCTCAGAAGACAGGGATAGTGACATCCAGTGATGCCAGGCAGGGAGTGTTCTGTCTCTGACATCAAATCCATCTCCAAATGTTTGTTTCTGTATAATGTCGCTATTAATTTGTAGCTGTAGATTTTTAATGAGCTTATCTCATATGTAGTGTTCTGCTCCCTCTAGCGGCAAATGCTATGTTTGCAGTCTTACTGTCTAATTCTCCTCCCTCTTACAATGCATTTGGTAGCCCAACCTCCATTTTACTTTCATTTCTGGAAGGAAGAAGGCACTCAGTATTACTGTTCCCATGCGATTGCATTGCCGGTATGTATTCATGCCTTCTTTAGTTGTTTTCTGCTCTAGTTTTAGCCTGGCTCATCCAGTTATAGTCTAGATTAGTTACTAGTTCATGCATATTGTATATCCATGTATAATGTGTGTTCTGCTTACTATATACTGATTCTTCTGTATTCTGATTGTTTACAGTTTTACCATTTACAAATATACTGCAACGTTCAATAAAAGCACAGACTTCACTACAGTCTTCTCATTGGACTCAGTATAAAGGTTTAGCTGTCTGTTTAAATTCATGAGCCCCCGGCCCATCTAGTGAGAACAGAACAATTACACTGGGTGCATAGGTAGCTGGATCTTGTTGGAGTCCACTATATAGGGGCGCACCGAGCAGCTACCACAGGGGAGAGAGCCGGTGATTCTTAAACCCTCTACCTAAACGTACTGTTGGTCTTGTGAAATGACTATGTACAAGGTGTCGCCTAAGTTTCTCCATCTTCTGGTTATCAGCTGGGACTTTTCACTAATGAATTGATCAATTTTGGGGTTGCTGGATAGTATCACCCAATTTTTATTCAAAATCTGATAAATATCGCCCCAATGATTATTGTAAGTGATGACAATATTTAATTCCTTAATTTCCATTTTTTTCTTTTCGATCAAGAGTCCACGTCTGTCCAACCCAGCCCCTGATTGAAAAGCCGAGAGATAACCTTATGGGGGTCACCACGTTTCTTAAATCTGGATGAGAGGTCCTGATCTTCTTTGAGGAACATCTCATTGTCAGGACAGTTCTGTTTAATTCAAAGGAACGAGCCTTTCAGGATCACGTCATGAATATGGCGAGGATGGAAGCTGTGATAGTGGAGTGCACTGATGGCGGCAGGTTGTTTTCTGTATTGTGCGGTAGAGATCT
The DNA here is from genome assembly GCA_033576535.1 of Allobates femoralis. Classification (NCBI taxonomy): domain Eukaryota; kingdom Metazoa; phylum Chordata; class Amphibia; order Anura; family Aromobatidae; genus Allobates; species Allobates femoralis. The sequence goes on along the minus strand of JARQOC010000004.1, from coordinate 612,597,406 downwards.
CACCTCCATCCTGGATGATATTAACCTCAAGGAACTCCACGTCCTTTTGAGATCTGAGCTAAGTCACAGTCATATTACAAGGGTTGTGATACCATTCAGTGATGAATTCCTTACATTCTTCAAAACTACCTGACCAGAAAAAAAGGCGTCATCTAAAAATGTGACCCAACCTGATCTCCTGCTGTGGATGGCCGGGAGGGGGTGAATGTGGGTCTCTTCCCACCATCCTAGAAACAAGTCTGCGTAGGATGGTGCACATTTCACACCCATAGTGACCCCGGACACTCGCCTGTAGCAGGATCGGTCGACAGTAAAATAGTTATTTTCAGGTATCAGGAGGTCCAGAAAGAAAGAGTCATGTAAAGGACGGCAACTGTCTCTCCATGGCTCTTAGGTGATTCATTTGCCTCCTTTATCCTCAGGTTCCTCTGAATTGACCCCTTTAATATGGGCACTTGCTCTCCAGCAGCCTGTATATGATGTGAACGGCCCATAGTCACTATGTGTCTGCATTCTATTCTCTGCTATTCCAGGGTCACCTCATTCCTTTGCTCCAGACCAGAGCGGCTTCAATGATCTCTATTACAGCAGTAGTGGTTTATGTTACACTTTGTTCATTGTGTGCACATTGTGTGTAACCATTGTTATTGTATTTAGCTCCAGCTTTCTACACCTCATCCGCTTGTATTCCTTATCTTCTGACATTGACCCCAGTCTCTTCCACACGTTCTTCTTCTCCCTCTTTACAGTCTAATGCTCGTGTGACCGGTCGATCGCGCCTTAGTGACACCCAAATACCCTTCCTTTAATCCTGTAGAGGTGGTGCGCACAGTTTATATCCCCAAAAACAGGTGACGGCTTCTCTTTAACCCCTTCACCCCCAGCCTGTTATGACCTTACCTGGCCATTTTTTGCCATTCTGCCCAGTGTCCCTTTATGAGGTGATAACTCTGGAGCTTCAATGGATCCCAGCGATTCTGAGAATGTTTTTCCATCACATATTGGGCTTCTTGTCGGTGGTAAATTTAGGTCGATCATTTTTGTGTTTATTTGTGAAAAAGTCGGAAATTTGGCGAAAATTTTGTAAATTTTGCAATCTTCAAATGTTTCATTTTTATTCTGTTAAACCAGAAAGTTCCTGTATGTCTCGCAAAATCATTAATAAATCACATTTCCCACAAGTCACTTTACATCAGCACAATTTTGGAAACATTTTTTTGTTAGGAACTTATAAGGGGTCAAAGTTCATCAGCAATTTCTCATTTTTTCATCAAAATTTACAAAACCATTTTTTTTGTGCCCACATCACATGTGAAGTCCCTTTGAGGGGTGTACATGACAGAAAACACCCAAATGTGACACCATTCCAAAAACTGCACCCCTCAACTACTCAAACCACATTCAAGAAGATTATTAACCCTTCAGGTGCTTCACAGGAACTAAAGTAACGTGGGGGAAAGAATAAAAATTTTACTTTTTCCAATAAAAATGTTATTTTAGCCTCAAATTTTGCATTCTCACAAGAGAAACAGGAGCAAATGGAGCCTAAAATGTGTTGTGCAATTTCTGCCGAATACGCCGATGCCCCATATGTGGTCAAAAGACACTTTTTGGAGGAATGGCGGGGCTCAGAAGGGAAGGAGCGATATTTGACTACTTGTATAGAAATTAGCTGCAGTTGTTAGCGGACACCATATCGCAATTAGAGAGCCCCTGATGTGCCTAAACAGTGGAAACCCCATTTTGGAAACTAGAACCCCAAAGAAATGTATCTAGATGTGTGGGGGCATTCTGAACCCCAAGTGAGGAGCTGTGAAATTAAAAAATTATTTTTTTTTAACAAAAATGTTCTTCTAGGCTCAATTTTTTCATTTTTACATGGGCAACAGGATAAACAAAACTTGTGCAATCTGTCCTCAGTATATAGATACCCCATATGTGGTGGGAAAACTGTGGAAGGGAAGGAGTGATGTGTTTGAGCGGGGACCTGGTGTGTGTGTGTGATGTAGTGTACGTCAGGTTGGTGTGTGCATTTGTGTGGTGTAGTGTACATCAGGTTGGTGTGTGTGGTGTAGTGCATGTCAGGTTCATATGTGTGCTTGTGTGGTATAGTATATGTCAAGTTGGTGTGTGTGTCTGTGTGGTGTAGTGTACATCAGGTTCATGTGTCTGTTTGTGTGGTGTAGTATACTTCAGGTTGGTGTTTGTGTTTGTGTGGTGTACTGTATGTCAGGTTGGTGTGTGTGTGTGGCTGCTGCACTTCATGTCCACAGAATTACCAACTCTTATTTTGGGAGACTTTAACATCCCCATAAACAGCCCCATCTCCCCATCTACATCCCAGCTCCTATCTCTAACCACCTCTCTTTGCCTCTCACAGCTTTCAAAATCTGAGACACACAAAGATGGCAACACCCCTGACCTGGTCTTTGTCCGGCTCTGTTCAACTTCCTTAGATAACTCGCCTCTTCTTCTCTTTGATCATAACATTCTCTCCTTTACACTCACAAATCTTCACCCACCTGTCAGGCTTGGACAAGGGAGTGTCCAACTACTGTGTGTGACTGTGGCGCATGGACCAACGATGTCCAGTGCTCAACAACAAAAACGAGAGACAGGGAAACACCAAAGGGATAAATACAATGGAGGGCCCTGCCCATAGGGAATGGGGGAGAGGCAGCCCCCCTGCACCCACCCGCAGCTGCGCCCTGATCTCCCCACTGTCCTTACACAAGCTTTTTCACCTCGTCGCTGAGCAGGAAACCTAAGCCCTCCACTGGCCCTGACATTAACCTTCACTAGGGAAGGACGGCAGGAGCACTAGTCCCATCCACTACAATAAAGAGACATGAGGGAAGGGGTAGACAGACAAAGAACAACTGTCACGTGCTTAATTTGTGCTGACATCGCTGGATGCTACTGTATGTGTTGTTTTACTTTAAGGGCTGCATAAGGCATTGGTGTGATGGTCTTGCTTCCTGTGTTGTGCTCCACAGCTGCATTCACTATTATGTTCAGCTGCTGGTTGAGTGGTTTCACCTGAAATCCCCTCCCCCTAGCCTTGAAGTAGCCTCTCCTTCCACCAGGTGGTGCTGCTGATAGAGTTTCACTCTATGTCTGGAAGCCGTGCTGTGCAGACCTGTGTGCTTGTGCAGCTTTTCTATTGAGGAAGCAGGTATAAGAAGCCTCCAGCTCAGGGGATCGAGGCCCAGAATCACAATATCATCCTGTGTGCCGGACACCTGTGTGTGTCCATGTGACTGTCATCTTGATTCCTATCTGCTTTTGTCGTACATCTCTGTATTATTCCAATAAAACCTCGGACTTTGATAACTACGAGACAAGGAAGGTCTTTCTTTCTTTTCTTCTTTCTTTCACTACCTATGACACATTTAGAAATCTACAGCCCATTAACCCTCATACACTCACAGACTCATCTCATCCATGTACCCAATCTCCTCATTCTCCTGTCCGGATCTGGCGGTGAATCACTACAATGATTCTCTCAGAAGCTCCCTGGACCAAGTGGCGCCCCTCACCCTCAGAACCTCCAAACACAGAGTGAAACAGCCCTGTCTCACATCACAAACTCGATTCCGCCAGCGATGCTCTAGGAGTGCTGAATGTCTATGGAGAAAAACCCGCACACCAGAAAACTTAATTCACTATAAATTTATGCTGAGAACTTACAACTCTGCCCTTCACCTCGCCAAACAGACCTACTTCACCACCCTGGTCTCCTCACTATCCAACAACCCAAAGAAACTCTTTGACACCTTTCCCTCTCTCCTGGCTTCTTACTTCACAGAGAAAATAGAAAACATCCATCAGGAAATCAACTCCCAAGCTCAAATCGCTGTTACCCCTATCTCTCCCCACATTTCCTCCGGCTCACTCTCCACACTTGACCCAGTCACAGAAGAAGAAGTCTCCAGGCTCCTCTCTTCCTCTCGTCCCACCACATGCACTGCTGACCTCATTCCCTCACACCTACTCCAGTCTCTCTCTCTGGTGGTCACCTTTCACCTAACCAAAATCTTCAATCTCTCTCTCTCTTCTGGCATCTTCCCCTCCTCCTTGAAACACTCAATCATTACTCCATTATGAAAGAATACCTCTCTCGAGCCATCCTGCACAAACAACTACAGACGAATCTCCAATTTCCCCTTCATCTCTAAACTCCTGGAGCGCCTGGTCAACACCCGCCTCACCCGTTACCTCTCCGCTCACTCTCTTCTAGACCCATTACGGTCTGGTTTCCGCCCCCTGCATTCTACAGAAACTGCCCTCACCAAAGTGACCAGTGACCTTCTGATGTCAAAACGTAATGGTGACCGCTCTCTGCTTATTCTTCTTGATCTCTCTGCATCTTTTGACACTGTTGACCACTATCTCCTACTCTCCATGCTGCACTCCATCGGCATCAAGGACACTGCTCACTCCTTGTTCTCCTCCTATCTTTCTGACTGCTCTTTCAGTGTATCAATTGCTGGCTCCACTTCTCCTCTTCCTCTCACTATTGGGGTCCCTCAGGGTTCAGTCCTTGGACCTCTTCTCTTCTCTCTCTACACGGCCACGATTGGACAGACCATCAGTAGATTTGGCTTTCAGTACCATCTTTATGCTGATGACACACAACTATACACTTCTTCTCCCGACCTTACTCCCGCTCTAATAAAGAACACCAATGACTGTCTAGCTGCAGTCTCCAATATCATGTCCACACTCCATCTGAAACTCAACCTTTCGAAAACTGAACTTCTTCTGCTCCCGACCTCCACTAACCTCCTTATATCTGACATCTCTCTCTCTCTGTGTGCGGCACCACGATAACGCCTAGGCAGCAGGCTCGCTGTCTGGGTGTCACTTTTGACACCAATCTCTCCTTCACCTCCTATATACAATCTCTCATCCGTTCTTGTCACTTACACCTGAAGAACATCTCTAGAATTCGCCCCTTTCTCACTATGGAAGCTACTAAAACCATCACCTTGGCCCTAATCCACTCCCGCCTTGACTACTGCAATTCTCTATTAATCGGCCTCTCCCACACTAGACTCTTCCATCTCCAGTCCATCCTTAATGCAGCAGCCAGGATCACCCATCTGGCCAATCGTTACTCTGATGCTTCTGCTCTGTGCCAGTCACTGCACTGGCTGCCTATACACTATAGGATTGAATTCAAATTGCTTGTTCTCACCCAGGGTCGGCGTCAGCACCTGGCATACCCGGCAAATGCTGGGGCCCTGAACAGCTGGGGGGGCCCACTGGCCATCAGGGACAGGCAGCCCTGACAGACAGGGGGCCATTAGGGACAGACAGCCCTGTTAATAAGGGGCACATCAAGCAGACTGCGCAAGGCACTGAGTGGTCCCCTGAGCTCCCAGTGCACATGGCTAATTTGCATGCGATGCAGATTAGTCATGTGCAGGCTACAGAGAGCAGTGGAGCTTCCGCCTTTGCCTACTGTAGCAGAGTGATGAGTCATCACCCTGCGAGCTCATCACAGTGCTGTATGAAGGAGGAACCTCCACAGTCCCGGGAGCTGCTGCTATAAGGATGTGGTGGGGAAGAATCTGAGGAGGACACAGCCCCTTGGGGAGCGGATGGAAGGTGAGTATGATCAGCTTGTTTGTTTTTTACTGTGAGCAGCAGGATGGGGGATTATATCTGTCATGGAAGCTGTGCTGACTGTATATAGAGGCTGTGCTGACTGTATGTAGAGGCTGTGCTGACTGTATATAGAGAGTGTGCTGACTGTATATAGAGGCTGTGCTGACTGTATATAGAGGCTGTGCTGGCTGTATATGGAGTCTGTGCTGACTGTATATAGAGGCTGTGCTGACTGTATATAGAGGCTGTGCTGACTGTATATAGAAGCTGTGCTGACTGTATATACAGGCTATGCTGACTGTATATAGAGGCTGTGCTGATAGAGGCTGTGCTGACTGTATATAGAGACTGTGCTGACTGTATATAGAGGCTGTGCTGATAGAGGCTGTGCTGACTGTATATAGAGGCTGTGCTGGGGTATATAAATGTTGTGCTAACTGTATATAGAGGCTGTACTGATAGAGGCTGTGCTGACTGTATATGGAGGCTGTGCTGATAGAGGCTATGCTAACTGTATATAGAGTCTGTGCTGACTGTATATAGAGGCTGTGCTGGGGTATATAGAGGTTGTGTTGACTGTATATAGAGGCTGTGCTGACTGTATATAGAGGCTGTGCTGACTGTATATTGAGGCTGTGCTGAAAGAGGCTGTGCTGACTGTATATAGAGGCTGTGCTGGGGTAAATAAATGCTGTGCTAACTGTATATAGAGGCTGTACTGATAGAGGGCTGTGCTGACTGTATATAGAGGCTGTGCTGATAGAGGCTGTGCTAACTGTATATAGAGGCTGTGCTGACTGTATATAGAGTCTGTGCTGACTGTATATAGAGGCTGTGCTGGGGTATATAGAGGTTGTGTTGACTGTATATAGAGGCTGTGCTGACTGTATATAGAGGCTGTGCTGACTGTATATAGAGGCTGTGCTGACTGTATATAGAGGCTGTGCTTGGCTATGTAGAGGCTGTGCTGACTGTATATAGAGGCTGTGCTGAATGTATATAGAGTCTGTGCTGAATGTATATAGAGGCTGTGCTGAATGTATATAGAGGCTGTGCTGACTGTATATAGAGGCTGTGCTGACTCCATATAGAGGCTGTGCTGACTGTATATAGAGGCTGTGCTGGGGTATATGGAGGCTGTACTGAATGTATATAGAGTCTGTGCTGGGGTATATAGAGGCTGTGCTGAATGTATATAGAGTCTGCTGGGGTATATAGAGGCTGTGCTGAATGTATATAGAGTCTGTGTTGGGGTACATAGAGGCTGTGCTGAATGTATATAGAGGCTGTGCTGACTGTATATAGAGGCTGTGCTGACTCCATATAGAGGCTGTGCTGGGGTATATAGAGGCTGTGCTGACTGTATATAGAGGATGTGCTGGGGAACATAGAGTCTGTGCTTACTCTATATAGAGGCTGTGCTGGGGTATATAGAGATTGTGCTAACTGTATATAGAGGTTGTACTAGGGTATATAGAGGCTGTGCTGACTGTATATAGAGGCTGTACTGGAGTATATAGAGGCTGTGCTGACTGTATATAGAGGCTGTACTGGAGTATATAGAGGCTGTGCTGACTGTATATAGAAGCTGTGCTGACTATATAGAGGCTGCACTGACTGTATATAGAGGCTGCACTAGGGTATACAGAGGCTGTGCTGGGGTATAGAGGCTGTGCTGGCAGTATACAGAGGCTGTGCTGGCGGTATACAGAGGCTGTTCTGGTGGTATACAGAGGCTGTCCTGGCTGTATACAGACGCTGTGCTGGGATATACCAAGGATGCTGCTGAGGTATATGGAGACTGCTGTTGTGCTGTATATATAATATGGAAGCTGTGCTGGGCTATATATACTATTTGGAGGCTGTGCTGGGCTATATATATTATTTGGAAGCTGTGCTGGGTTGTATATATAATATGGAAGCTGTGCTGGACTATATATATTATTTGGAGGCTGCTGCTGGGCTGCCACAGCTTCCAAATAATATATACAGCCCGACACAGCCTCCAAATAAGATATATAGTCCAGCACAGCTTCCATATTATATATACAGCACAGCTTCCAAATAGTATATATAGCCCAGCACAGCCTCCAAATAATATATACAGCCCGCAGTCTCTATATTATATATACAGCCCGGCAGTCTCCAATTTATATGTACAACCCTTAACAGCCTCAATATTATGTATAGAGCCCACCCAGGAGCCTCTATATTACATATACACAGCCTGCAGCTTCTATATTATATTCATGAATCATAGTATGTGTTAAAGGGGCCCACTGAGACTGTGTCGCCCGGGGCCCAAACAAACCTGGAGTCTTCCCTGTTCTCACCCACAAAGCTCTTCACAGTGCAGCACCCCCCTACCTCCCCTCCCTCATCTCTATCACCCCACCCGTTCTCTTCGTTCTACAAACGACCTTCAACTAACATCTGCACTAATCCGATCCTCCCACTCCCGGCTCCAAGACTTCTCCCGAGCTGCACCAATCCTCTGGAATGCTTTACCCCAAGAAATCAGGACCATCCACAACCTGCATGGCTTCAGACGCTCCCTAAAAGCACATATTTTTAAGGCGGCCTATCATACTCCCTAATAGAAGTCCTTTGTACTGTATATAGCCCATTCACTATCTCTCTGGACACAACTCTCCTTCAAACTCCACCAAACCCAAAACCTCCGCACAGATTGTCTGGTGACCATTCATGTAAGCTTATTTCTATCCCCCATTTCCTCCAGATTCCTGGACCATCAGTGTAATAAGCCTCTGTACTTTGTGTAACCCCTATCCTGTTGTAGATTGTAAGCTCTTTTGAGCAGGGTCACCTTTATTTTTGCTTTATCTATTGTATTGTAATTGTTACATTGATTCTCTGCTTATTGTATTGTATCTAATTATTGTACTGTATTCTTTCTCTACTGAAATTAAAGTATTGTATTGTGTATTTTTCGTTCATTAACCGCTGTATTGTAAAGTTTATTATGCTGCCATCTTGTGGATAGAGAAGATATTGCAGTCAATCTATTACACTGCCATCTTGTGGATAGAGAAGATATTGCAGTCAGTCTATTACACTGCCACCTTGTGGATAGAGAAGATATTGCAGTCAGTCTATTACACTGCCATCTTGTGGATAGAGAAGATATTGCAGCCAGTCTATTACACTGCCATCTTGTGGATAGAGAGGATATTGCAGTCAGTATATTACGCTGCCATCTTGTGGATAGAGAAGATATTGTAGCCAGTCTATTATGCTGCCATCTTGTGGATAGAGAAGATATTGCAGTCAGTCTATTACACTGCCATCTTGTGGATAGAGAAGATATTGCAGTCAGTCTATTACACTGCCACCTTGTGGATAGAGAAGATATTGCATTCAGTCTATTACACTGCCATCTTGTGGATAGAGAAGATATTGCAGTCAGTCTATTACACTGCCATCTTGTGGATATAGAAGATATTGCAGTCAGTCTATTACACTGCCATCTTGGGGATAGAGAAGATATTAGTGTCAGTCTATTACACTGCCATCTTGTGGATAGAGAAGATATTGCAGTCAGTCTATTACACTGCCATCTTGTGGATAGAGAAGATATTGCAGTCAGTCTATTACACTGCCATCTTGTGGATATAGAAGATATTGCAGTCAGTCTATTACACTGCCATCTTGGGATAGAGAAGATATTGCAGTCAGTCTATTATGCTGCCATCTTGCGGATAGAGAAGATATTGCAGTCAATCTATTACACTGCCATCTTGTCGATAGAGAAGATATTGCAGTCAGTCTATTACTCTGCCATCTTGTGGATATAGAAGATATTGCAGTCAGTCTATTACACTGCCATCTTGTGGATAGAGATGATATTGCAGTCAGTCTATTATGCTGCCATCTTGCGGATAGAGAAGATATTGCAATGTCTATTACACTGCCATCTTGTGGATAGAGAAGATATTGCAGTCAGTCTATTACGCTGCCATCTTGTGGATAGAGAAGATATTGCAGTCAGTCTATTGCGCTGCCATCTTGTGGATAGAGAAGATATTGCAGTCAGTCTATTACACTGCCATCTTGTGGATAGAGAAGATATTGCAGTCAGTCTATTACACTGCCATCTTGTGGATAGAGAAGATATTGCAGTCAGTCTATTACGCTGCCATCTTGTGGATAGAGAAGATGTTGCAGTCAGTCTATTACACTGCCATCTTGTGGATAGAGAAGATATTGCAGTCAGTCTATTATGCTGCTATCTTGCGGATAGAGAAGATATTGCAGTCAGTCTATTACACTGCCATCTTGTGTATAGAGAAGATATTGCAGTCAGTCTATTACACTGCCATCTTGTGGAGAGAGAAGATATTGCAGTCAGTCTATTACACTGCCATCTTGTGGATATAGAAGATATTGCAGCCAGTCTATTATGCTGCCATCTTGTGGATAGAGAAGATATTGCAGTTAGTCTATTACGCTGCCATCTTATGGACAGAGAAGATATTGCAGTCAGTCTATTACACTGCCATCTTGTGGATATAGAAGATATTGCAGTCAGTCTATTATGCTGCCATCTTGTGGATAGAGAAGATATTGCAGTCAGTATTACACTGCCATCTTGTGGATAGAGAAGATATTGCAGTCAGTCTATTTCGCTGCCATCTTGTGGATAGAGAAGATATTGCAGTCATTCTATTACACTGCCATCTTGTGGATAGAGAAGATATTGCAGTCAGTCTATTATGCTGCCATCTTGTGCATTGAGAAGATATTGCAGTCAGTCTATTACTCTGCCATCTTGTGGATAGAGAAGATATTGCAGTCAGTCTATTACGCTGCCATCTTGTGCATTGAGAAGATATTGCAGTCAGTCTATTACACTGCCATCTTGTGGACAGAGAAGATATTGCAGCCAGTCTATTACGATGCCATCTTGTGGATAGAGAAGATATTGCAGTCAGTCTATTACGCTGCCATCTTGTGAATAGAGAAAATATTGCAGTCAGTCTATTACACTGCCATCTTGTGGATAGAGAAGATATTGCAGTCAGTCTATTACACTGCCATCTTGTGGGTAGAGGAGATATTGCAGTCAGTCTATTACACTGCCATCTTGTGGATAGAGAAGATATTGCAGTCAGTCTATTACACTGCCATCTTGTGGATAGAGAAGATATTGCAGTCAGTCTATTACGCTGCCATCTTGTGGATAGAGAAGATTTTACAGTCAGTCTATTACACTGCCATCTTGTGCATTGAGAAGATATTGCAGTCAGTCTATTACACTGCCATCTTGTGGATAGAGAAGATATTGCAGTCAGTCTATTACGATGCCATCTTGTGGATAGAGAAGATATTGCAGTCAGTCTATTACACTGCCATCTTGTGGATAGAGAAGATATTGCAGTCAGTCTATTACGCTGCCATCTTGTGGATAGAGAAGATTTTACAGTCAGTCTATTACACTGACTGCAATATCTTCTCAATGCACAAGATGGCAATCTTTTACACTGCCATCTTGTGGATAGAGAAGATATTGCAGTCAGTCTATTACGATGCCATCTTGTGGATAGAGAAGATATTGCAGTCAGTCTATTACACTGCCATCTTGTGGATAGAGAAGATATTGCAGTCAGTCTATTACACTACCATCTTGTGGATAGAGAAGATATTGCAGTCAGTCTATTCCACAGCCATCTTGTGGATAGAGAAGATATTGTAGCCAGTCTATTACGCTGCCATCTTGTGGGTAGAGAAGATATTGCAGTCAGTCTATTACGCTGCCATCTTGTGGGTAGAGGAGATATTGCAGTCAGTCTATTATGCTGCCATCTTGTATCATATTGTTTCATATTGCAGTGTAATAGAATGACTGCAATATCATCTCTATCCACAAGATGGCAGTGTAATAGACTAACTGCAATATCTTCTCTATCCACAAGATGGCAGCGTAATAGACTAACTGCAATATCTTCTCTATCCACAAGATGGCAGTGTGATAGACTGACTGCAATATCTTCTCTATCCACAAGATGGCAGTGTAATAGACTGACTGCAATATCTTCTATATCCACAAGATGGCAGTGTAATAGACTGACTGCAATATCTTATCTATCCACAAGATGGCAGTGTAATAGACTGACTGCAATATCTTCTCTATGCAGAAGATGGCAGCATAATAGACTGACTGCAATATCTTATCTATCCACAAGATGGCAGCGTAATAGATTAACTGCAATCTAATTCTCTATATAATAATTGTGAGTTGGCCCCTCCTGGATGTCCGCCTATGTCACTTCCTCCCCCACCATATTTCCACACCCAAGTGATGGGTATGGAGATATGGTGGCCGCTGCTCCTCTCACCAGATGCTGCAGCCCCCACAACAGCGATCGCCTTAGCACAGCTGATGAGGTGGAGCCGAGTTACAGGACCTATGGTGATGTCATGATTATGGGTGGAGCCAGGTCACCTGATCGTGACATCACCACAGGATCTTCAGCAGAACTGATGGGAGAGAAGAGAACAACAGGTAATGCAGCTGCAGCCCAGACTGACCCCGCACCACACCAACTCTGCACCACACTGACCCCACACCACACTGACCCCCGCACCACACCACACTGACCCCGCACCACACTGATCCCCGCGCCACACTGATCCCCGCGCCAGACTGACTCCACACCACACTGACCCCGCACCACACTGACCCCCGCACTACACTGACCCCCGCACCACACTGACCCCGCACCACACTGACCCCCGCACCACACTGACCCCACACCGACTCTGCACCACACTGACCCCGCACCACACTGACCCCCGCACCACACTGACCCCCGCACCACACTGACCCCGCACCACACTCACCCCCGCACCACACTGACCCCGCACCACACTGACCCCGCACCACACCAACTCTGCAACACACTGACCCCTGCACCGCACTGAACCCTCACCGCACTGACCCCCGCACCACACTGACCCCCCTGCACTACACTGACCCCGCACCACACTGACCCCCGCACCACACTGACCCCCACACCACACTGACCCCCGCACCACACTGACCAAACACCACATCAACTCTGCACCACACTGACCCCGCACCACACTGACCAAACACCACATCAACTCTGCACCACACTGACCCCGCACCACACTGACCAAACACCACATCAACTCTGCACCACACTGACCCCTGCACCGCACTGACCCCTCACCGCACTGACCCCCGCACCACACTGACCCCTGCACCACACTGACCCCTGCGCCACACTGACCCCTGCGCCACACTGACCCCTGCACCGCACTGACCCCCGCAGCACACTGACCCCCGCAGCACACTGACCCCTGCACTGCAATGACCCCTCACCGCACTGACCCCCGCACCACACTGACCAAACACCACATCAACTCTGCACCACACTGACCAAACACCAAACCAACTCTGCACCACACTGACCAAACACCACATCAACTCTGCACCACACTGACCCCGCACCGCACTGACCCCCGCACCACACTAACCAAACACCACATCAACTCTGCACCGCACTGACCAAACACCACATCAACTCTGCACCACACTGACCCCGCACCGCACTGACCCCGCACCACACTGACCCCCGCACCACACTGACCCCCGCACCAGACTGACCTTGCACTACTCTGACCACACACCACACTGACCCCACTCTGACCACACACCACACTGACCCCGCACCACTCTAACCTAACACCACACTGACCTTCGCACCAGACTGACCCCGCACCAGACTGACCACACACCACTCTGACCTTACACCACACTGACCTTACACCACACTGACCCCCGCACCAGACTGACCCTGCACCACACCACTCCACACCACACTGACCCCGCACCACTCTGACCCCCGAACCAGACAGACCTTGCACTACTCTGACCACACACCACACTGACCGCCGCACCACACTGACCCCCGCACCACACTGACCCCCGCACCACACTGACCCCACTCCACACTGACCCCACCACACTGACCCCACACCACACACCACACTGATCCCACACCACACACCACACTGACCCCACACCACACACCACACTGACCCCACACCGCACTGACCCCGCTCCACACTGACACCGCACTCGGCCCACACTCACTCAGCCCACAGCATGGTCATCCTGTATTCACTCAGCTCACACTCAGCCCACCCCACGGTCAGCCTACACCATGGTCAGTGCGCACTCACTCAGCCCACACCAAGGTTAGCCCACACCACAATCAGCCGCCCTTGGTCAGACCGCAGTCACTCAGCCCACGTTCACCCCACACCATGGTCACCCCGCACTCAGCCCACACCACGGTCACCCCGTACACACTCTGCCCGCACTCACCCTACACTTCAGCCAACCCGCACTCACTTCACAGCCCGCCTAAAGAGGAACTGTGCCAATTCCTCATGCCACCATCCTCCTCCTAATGCCGCTGCCGCCACATGAGCGCAACCACGGGGGAGGGGGCAGAGAGCGAGAGGGATAAAACAGCAGATAGGGGAGAGACTGCACAGGGGGGAGAGATGGCCACCGCCCCCAGTGCCATAGAGCTCACCCCCATCATGATGTCACCACTCGCCCGATGCGACAGCATCAGGCTCCCATCTAGTTATTATAATAATAATCTTTATTATGGATATACATCAGTTACACACAGCAAATAACATCATTATGCTGGATTTTGTATTAAATCAATAGTCGGACACTTCCCGGCATCTAGGACTGTGTGATATATCGGCGAATGATGCAGCAGAGCCCAGTAGGGGCCTTCTGCCTTTTGCAGCTGACAGATTATTATTTTGTCAACTCCAATTGATTTCAAGTGCTGGCCAAGGTTTTCAGGCACCGCACCCAGCGTGATTACCACTGGGACCACCCTCACTGGCTTGTGTCGATTACCACTGGGACCACCCTCACTGGCTTGTGCCGATTACCACTGGGACCACCCTCACTGGCTTGTGCCCATCTCCACTGGGACCACCCTCACTGGCTTGTGCCCATCTCCACTGGGACCACCCTCACTGGCTTGTGCCCATCTCCACTGGGACCACCCTCACTGGCTTGTGCCCATCTCCACTGGGACCACCCTCACTGGCTTGTGCCGATTACCACTGGGACCACCCTCACTGGCTTGTGCCAGAGTCTTTGCAGTTCGATTTTTAAAGGGAACCTGTCACCAGGTTTTTGCAACCTAATCTGAGAATAGCATAATATAGGACCCGAGATCCTGATTCCAGCGATGTGTCACTTACTGGGCTGCTCAGTGTAGTTTTGATAAAATCAGTGTTTAATCATCTGGAGATTATCATTCGCAGTTTACTTGGTCTGCTGCCACATAGTCTGGCCTATTCACAGACTGTTAAATCTGCAGCACAGAAAACACTAATTGTATCAAAATTACAGCAAGCAGCTCAGTAAGTGACACATCGCTGGAATCAGGGCCTCTGTCTCTACATTATGCTACTCTCAGATGAGATGGCTAAAACCTGGTGACAGGTTCCCTTTAAATCCTCATATTGTCAGTTTTCCCAGTTGCTTCTCCGCCATCCTGCTGTCTCCTGGTGTTGCCACATCGTTGATCCACACTTCCTTCTTTCTTACAATGGTACGGTCCGGAGTGTTGTGCTCCAAGACTTTATCAGTCTGAATTCGGAAGTCCCATAGTAGTTTTGTTCATTTTCAATAACCTTTTCAGGTTTATGATCCACCAGTTCTTTGTGACGGGAAGATGGTGATTGTGGCACAAGATCCAGTGAATCATCTGAGCGACTGGATTCTGGATTCTGGATTCTGCCTTTGCTTGTAGTCTGTCTGCGGGATCTTCTTTCAGCAGCTCAGTATATGATCCATTGTCTCATCTGCTTCCTTGCACAGTTGACATTTGGAGCCTGTAGTTGACTTTTTAATTCTGGCTGTAATCACATTAGTGCGGATCGCTGCTCTTGAGCTGCCAGAATTAACCTCTCTGTTTCTTTTTCAATGTTCCATTATTGAGCCACAACCAGATCTTTTCCTTGTCGACTTTACCCTGGATTTTCTCTAGGAATTGTCCATGCAGAGCTTTCTATTGCCAGTTTTTTTGCGGCCGCACCTGCCGCAAGTGCCAAAACTGCACTTGCCGCACCTGCCGCAAGCCCGCCTATACATTGTATGGGGCTTGCCGCAACTGTGCCGCAAGTGCAGCCAGTATGCGGTAATCACGGCAGATGCGGTTTTTTCACCGCATCTGCCGCGATTTCAAAAAAACGCTGATGTGAAAGGGGCCTTAGACAAGGTTGAGCTCACCGGGTACTTTACTGGTGACTTTTCAGACTGTTTGCAAGGTACACAGTCACCGTTTCAGGTAGCTGGCCAGGTAGTCACCAAAGGATGCAAGTTACTTTGAGGCCCTCTATGATGTTCCTTCAGGTCTCAGCCTCTGTCCTCACTTTCTCTACCCGCGCTTTTACTTGTGGCTCCTGCAGTTGCTTGAAGCTAAGCTGCTTGCCCACTCTGTCCTGCATGTGCCGTATGACAGGCAGCTCGAGTCCTTCACTTCTCTACCCTACTCCAGGTAATCAATGTTCCTGGACTCTATGTGCTGCTGTGCCTTCTGACACTGTGTGGCTGGGAAATCTGGAATTTCCCACCCTCCGGTATTGACTGCCGGGATGTGTAACCCTGCACAGCCTCGGACCCCGTGTCCGTTCTCTGCGCTTTCCTCTGAGGCAAGTACGACGATCCTCGTCTCCCCCAGGCTTTCCTCTGCTTCCTCCTCAGTCTCTCTCCATGGCTATTCTGCTTAACTCCCTTTTTCCCGCTCTTTCCACTACACCTAAGCTCCTCCCACCGGGGCTGGGTCTCCCAGGCAAACAGGTGAACCCTTTAGTTCCCCTATTCTAGGTGTCAGAATGCAGGGAAGACAGCCTCAGATTAACATCACATCCTCTGGTCACTGGGATACCATACACACTGATCTGGGTGCAGTACCCCTTCTGTGGCGTACTGCCCAGTGGGGCGCCACAGACACACTGAAAGAGTGGTCAGAAAGATAGGACGAAAACCAGGAGAGAGCAGTGTTCTTTATGCCAATGGAGTGCAGCATAGCGAGTAGGAGATGGTGGTCAATAGTGTCAAGACCTGCAGAGAGGTCAATAAGAATAAGCAGAGAGTGGTCACCATTACGTTTTGCTGTCAGAAGGTCATTGGTCACTTTGATTAGAGCAGTTTCTGTAGAGTGTAGGGGAAGGAAACCAGACTGTAATGGATCTAGAAGAGAGTGAGTGAAGAGGTAATGGGTGAGGTGGGTGTAGACCAGGCGCTTCATGAGTTTAGAGATGAAGTGGAGGTTGGAGACAGGTCTGTAGTTATTTGTGCAGGATCGGTCAAGAGAATATTTCTTTAATAATGGAGTAATGATCGAGTGTTTGAAGGAGGATGGGAAGATGTCAGAAGAGAGGGAGAGATTGAAGATTTTGGTTAGGTGAGTAGTAATGACCGGAGAAGGAGACTGGAGTAGGTGTGAGGAAATGGAGTCAGTGGTGCATGTGGTGGGACTGGTGGGATGAGAAGAAGAGAGGAGCCTGGAGACTTCTCCTTCTGCGACTAGGTCAAATGTGCAGAATGAGCCAGAGGGGACGTGAGGAAGAATGGGAGTAACAGTGCTTGGAGGCTCTAAGCTGATTTCCTCGCGGATGTTGTCTATTTTCTCCGTAACGTAAGAAGCCAGATCATCAGCACAGAGGTCAGTGATAGGGGTCTGCACTTTAGGAATGAGGAGAGAGTGAAAGGTGTCAAAGAGTTTCTTTGGATTGTTAGATAGTGATGAGATCAGGGTGGTGAAGTAGATTTGTTTGGCGAGGTGAAGGGCGGAGTTGTAGCTTCTTAACATGAATTTATAATGGATGAAGTTTTCTGGTGAGCGAGTTTTCCTCCATAGGTGTTCAGCTCTCCTAGAGCATCGCTGGAGGAATCAAGTTTGTAATGTGAGCCAGGGCTGTTTTATTCTATGTTTGGAGGTCCTGAGGGGGAAGGGCGCTACTTGGACCAGGGTGCTTCTGAGAGCATCATTGTAGTAATTCACATCCAGATTAGGACAGAAGGAGGAGATTAGGGACAGTGATGAGCGTAGAGAGTCTATGAGTGAATGAGGGTTAATGGCCTGCAGAATTCTGGATGTGTGATAGGTAGAAGTGTGCTGGGGTGTGCGAGGGTGAAGGAGAGAATGTTGTGATCAGAGAGAGGAAGAGATGAGTTATACAATACCGACTTCCTGCACCACTGCTTGAAGAAGTTGTCTTCCAGAAACTGGCAGTAGGTCCGGGAGTTGAGCTTCACTCCATCCTCAACCCGAAAAGGTCCCACAAGTCCATCTTTGATGATCCCAGCCCATACCAGTACCCCACCTCCACCTTGCTGGCGTCTGAGTCGGAGTGGAGCTCTCTGCCCTTTACTGATCCAGCCTCTGGCCCATCCATCTGCCCCATCAAGAGTCACTCTCATTTCATCAGTTCATAAAACCTTTGAAGAATCAGTCTTCAGATATGTCTTGGCCCAGTCTTGACGTTTTATCTTATATTTCTTGCTCAGAGGTGGTGGTTTTTCAGCCTTCCTTACCTTGGCCATGTCCCTGAGTATGGCACACCTTGTGCTTTTTGATACTCCAGTAACGTTGCAGCTCTGAAATATGGCAAAACTGGTGGCAAATGGCATCTTGGCAGCTTCACGCTTGATTTTCCTCAATTCATGGGCCGTTATTTTGCGCCTTTTTTTGCCCTCACGCTTCTTGCGACCCTGTTGGCTATTTGCCATGAAACACTTGATTGTTCGGTGATCACGCTTCAAAAGTTTGGCAATTTCCAGACTGCTGCATCCCTCTGCAAGACATCTCACAATTGTGGACTTTTCAGAGCCGTCACATCTCTCTTCTGACCCATTTTGCCTAAGGAAAGGCATTTGCCTAATAATTAAGCACACCTTATATAGGGTGCTGATGTCATTACACCACACCCCTCCTCATTACAGCGATGCACATCACCTGATTTACTTCATTGGTAGTTGGCTCTCAGCCTATACAGCTTGGAGTAGAACAACATGTATAAAAAGTATCATGGGATCAAAATACTCATTTGCCTAATAATTCTGCAGACAGTGTATTCTCCCAGGGTTTCACAGGCTTCTCTAATGTAAAACTGTAAGCGTGCTTGAACCTGCTTTTTGTTCATCATTGGAGTCTTGTGTAGTGAGCGTGCATACAGGAGCGTGCATACAGGAGCGTGCATACAGGCAATGGAGGGGGAGCGCATTACTTATTGTTTTCTTTGAAAGAATTGTACCTGCTGATTCCAGGTCTTTCTGTAGTTCTTCACAGTTTGTCCTTGGCTTTTGGAGAACCCTTCTGATAATTCTTTTCACATCTCTGCCTGAAATCTTGTGGGGAGCACCTGGTTGTGGTTGGTTTATGGTGAAATGAGGTTTCCACTTCTGGATTATGGCCACCTGGAACTTTCAGTAGTTTAGAAATATTTCTGTAACCAATATCATCAGTATGTTGTGCAATAATAAGGTTGCAAAGGTCTTGAGACAGATCACTGGTTTTACCTATCATGAGATGTTTCTTGTGTGCCGCCTTAGTAATGAGACACCTTTTATCGGCCATCAGTTGAACCAGCTGGTATTATTATTCATTAAGTGGCGGATTGCTTTCAAATCACTGATAGATTTCAGCTGGTTTCATGACTGTCTCTGGCTTTTTGTACCTCTCTTTCTTGAGGTGTTCAATACTTTTATCCTGTATAGGGAATATATATTAACTACAATGCAGAAGAACAACAGGAGGGGGGTTATTTTTCTGTTCTCATACAGGAAATGATATGGTTAATAGTTTTGCAATGACATATTTCCTGAAACACCCCCTATAACATACAGTCAGTTTCGTTTCTTGCAAAAAAGAAGCCATGGCGTCTGCTGATCTAAGAGAAGAGCTGGAATGTTCCATCTGTCTGAGCCTCTATACAGATCCTGTAACCCTGAGATGTGGACACAACTTCTGCCGGGGCTGTATTGATGGAGTGCTGGATACACAGGGCAGATCTGGAGATTATTCCTGTCCTGAATGTAGAGAGAAGTTTAAGAAGCGGCCGACACTGAAGAGGAACAAAACTCTCAATAATGTAGCAGAACGTTTTCTGCCTATGCAGGTAATATATGTTTGTACCGTTGTTAAGGGGGTTAGGATATGTCTTATCGTTGTATATAAAGGGCAATAATTATCCTGTACAATGTCTGCCACTATCTTGCCATCCCACAATTATCAACACTAAGTCTTTCTATTGCTTTCTATCCCATTCATGAGAATAATTGTGGCACCCTATGCCAGGTCACCACAGACTCCCTTGGGACACTGAGGGATTTCTTACAGCGAGTAACACACAACACCTTTCACCCCAGGCCTGTAGGGGGAGCTCCACTGGTTGCCTTAAGCCAGTTCCCCCTATAAATACAGGTTCTGGAGGGAAAACAGCAGAGTGTGCAGTCACTACAGAACTGTGAAGGGCTGAGTGAGCTGAGGTGGTACTGGAGCCGTGCTAGGCCCATACCAAAGACCACCTGAGACAGTGGTAGACCCGCAGAGTAGGCGTCGAAGGCAGAGGAGAGAATCTTGCTACAAGAAGGGGGCAGAGGAGTCATACCGACATCCCCCATCAGAGTTCCGGTCACTGGGTCCGAGCTACAGGGACATGGAGATTAGGCCCTGCAGAGAATCCAGCACCACAAGGAGGTTTAGCTTCCAGGACACCCGAAGCACCAACAATTGAGAGCCAGGGAGTCAGGGCCCTGACAACAGAAATCCCATAGAGCGCCCTCAGTGCAGCAAACCCGGGTGTGGAGAGTCACACAGAGAGAGAGAAGTAACGGTCTGGTCGGGTTCCAAGCCTGCCAGACCCCAAACAGAGTAACCAAGACAAGGAGGCCTACAACCCTACTCGCTGTGGGGATCCTAAAGTGTTTCCCTCACCTCCGGATGAGTGTACCAGTACAGAACACCAGTAAAGGTACCAAAAGACTTTTATGTGTGCGTGTCCCTCCTTCCATCTGCACCATACTGACCGCGCTACCCTATTACCCTCACTACAACTTACAGCCCCGGGGTCCCCCGCTCGTACTGTAGGGAACGGTTCCACCTTGCTGCCACCCATCACCCCGGAGGCCCTAGCAGCGCCGGTGCCATCACCGGAACCCTACAGGTGGCGTCACGACAGACATTCTTTATTATTTACTTGCCACCCATCTTTTATCTGCATCCCCCCGGCCCACGGCCTCAGGCACCGCTACCCGTGACTTTCCCCAGTGATTGCGCCTGATGATCCAAGTACCCCCAGGGCCTGGGCTGGACATAATCATGACACAATAAAAGTATAACAAGTTTATTCACTAACACGATTATGCTAAATCACATTATACACAATTCAATATAC
This sequence comes from Allobates femoralis, assembly GCA_033576535.1. NCBI lineage: Eukaryota > Metazoa > Chordata > Amphibia > Anura > Aromobatidae > Allobates > Allobates femoralis. Next base: position 612,576,304 of record JARQOC010000004.1, on the reverse strand, counting down.
AGTATTAAAACACCAGTAATAGTACCTTCACTAATAAACAATTAAACCCACAGATTACTAGCTTTCTTACTCACTGTGAGGTAGCGCTCGCTGAGGGTATTAGGGGATACTCGCTTGGCAGCGATATTTAAACATATAACAGTACTTTTCCTTATAATAAGTCCATTTCTGGTTTATTACACAACCATAAACCACTGTAAGCCATGTAAACATCACAGAACTGACATACAGTCCACTCTCTTCAGTGGATACATCTGCCCGCTTTACAGAAACGTATCTGACTTATTAGTCCGTCTCAACTCTGGTTATGTCTGCACAGTTCAGTAACTGATACCATCAGTGCACACAATTCCCCATGCTCTGGGTTACCTTTTAACAGATTTTCAGGCTTCACAGACTGGCTTCATATGGCTTCTGTCTCTAGTCCAGACCCTAAGTATCTTCTTGGACTTTCAGAAGCTGTAGCCAGCTCCAGACTCACACATGGCCCATGGAACAAACCGGAAGCCTGGTCTACAGGACCTGTCTGACATCAGAGAGCATGTGATCAGGAGGGAGTCAACCTATATGAGATGTGACACACCCATGAGTGGGGTACGTACCTGGCCAATAACCACCCCCATCAGACATATTGGAAATGCAGCAAGCTGCTGCATCACATATCCTCCCCCTTTTGTTCAAGCCCACAGTAGTGAACACATGATATATAATACGTCATTGTCACTGACTTTTTCTTTGGGAAAAACTCATTAACAGACTTTGTCAAGTCACAATTCCTAGTCGTAACTTTGTCAAACCTCTCACGACCCCAGCGGTAGTTACAATAGTGTGAGTCACTTGTATCTAGGGTCAGGTCTGACTCCATCCTGTCAAGTGCTTTGCTAGGTCGTTTGTTTGGGTCTCTTAGTATTGAGTCACTTACACCCACTATCCTTAGGACATTTCTGGGGGTCTCTCCGTTGGCGTCTTTCTTTTTCCAACTAGAGGACCATTCAGGGCCGTATCTAGGGGGGGGCTGGGGGTGCATTTGCACCGGGCGCAAGCAGGCAAGGGGCGCTGTCAAGCCTCCTGCTGCAGCGCCTGAGGAGTCTCCCCCACGTCCGCATATTGCGCCCTTCCCCCCGCTGTGGGAGTCGGCTATTCTCTCTCCCGAGACTCTGCGGCCGCCGGCTCCTGCAGTCCATGTACAGGCATCTATCAGACGCCTGTACCATGGAAGCAGCGTCTTCAGCCGCTGCCGCCCTGTTTCCCGCACTTCCGGGTCCTCAGCTCAGTCAGCTGCGTGATCAGATCACCTGACCATGCTGCTGACGTCACAGCAGAGGCACCGAGGCAGAAGGCTGAAGACCGCGCCAGGAACAGAGCAGTAATGTAATTAGGAGAAGGGGGACAGAGTGGGGGGAGTGTGAGAGCAACATTTTGGGGGTTGTGAGCAGGAAACTGGGGGGGAGAGTGTGAGTAGGAAACTGGGGAGGGGTTTGTGTGAGCAGCAAATTGGAGGGAGAGGGTGAGGGGAGTATGAGGAGTAAATGGGGGAGATGATGGTGGGAGAATATGTGATCCAAACTGGGGGGACAACGAGGGGGCAGTATATGTGAGCCAAACAAGGGGGAACAGGGTGGGGGCCATATATTTGAGCCAAACTGGGGGGGAAAATATGTGGACCAAACTGGGGGGAGAGAGTGGGGGGAATATATGTGAACCAAGGGGGGGAGGTGGGGGGGCGCCAAACTGAAGTCTTGCCCCGGGTGCCAGAAAACCTAGATACACCTCTGGGACCATTACACCCTTTGTGTCTTCTGCCTCTAGTTTCTGCTGTGGCCATTCCATTATTTGGAGGGCCCCTTCATTGTCGGGTCTCAAAATTTACAGTCAGCTGCCACCTTCTGCTGTTCAGGTGATGCTGTCTCTCAACTGTCAGTCATGCAAAATTCAGCGGTTCCACTTCTCGCAGGAAGGTCATATGGTACTCCATCAGCATCCGTATATATCCAAGATTTCTTCCATTCCTACAGTGAAGAATGATACCACACCATCTTCATCAGGTATCCCATCTTGGTGATCACATGAACCGCTTACTTTCACAACACCAGACTTGTTTACCATCATTTCCATGACTTGGCCATTTCTCCCAATGAGCTTTCTCACCAGAGCATGAGGCACACGGATGACTTCCTAGTACAGATTTTGAGCTTTCCCCATAAGCTCCAGCTGTCTAGCGGGTTCTTCAGTCTTCAACCGGACAATCCACTTTGTGCGAACACATTGCCAGTGCATGTCAATTGGGATAGCCGCCCTCTTCACTTTGATTTCAGTTGTGGACTGGGCCACCAGATGTTTAGCTTCTGAGGTCGAGTTCACCTTACAGGCTCCCACAGCCTTCTTAAATTCTTCATGCACTGACTCTCTGGTGCATTCTTCTCTCAAATCTTCGGGTAGATCTTCGAGGCACTTTTACAGAGAAGTTTCTGTCTCACCGGAGTTCTCCAAACGATCATCCGGCTCAGGTCTCGGGGCCAACTGACTTTCAGCTTCTTCACCCTGTTTGACCTCGGGGGACACTTGTCGCTCCTCTTACTCCAAGGTGACCTCATTCATCAACTGGCACTTTGCCAGGTGACCTTTGATTTCTGAAAGGTCTTCTTCTCTCGCCTCTCGGCAGCCTGTCTCTGAAGCTCTTCCTGCTTTAACTGCTCCTTTTCCAGCAGAGTTTTCTCAGACCTCTCTGTCTCCAATGCACACACACGGCTCTCGACAGCCTGTCGCTCAAGCTTCTCTTCCTTCAAATGGGCTTGAAGCATCTCCTTGAGCTCCCTTATCTCGGCTCTTATGTCTACTGAATCAGCCGAGCTTGCATTACTCAAAAAGGTATTCACTTCATACCTCCCTTCTCCAGTGGTTTCTTTCCACTTGTAAATTTACAATCTCCGCTTGGGGCCCTGCAACACCCCTGGTACCTTCGGCAGCATCACTTTCTGCCTTCCTGCTGTACTTCCGTCCTCTGCCATTTTACCTTTCTTTTGGGCATCAGCAGCCTTATCTTCAACCCTCTCTTGGGTCTCGATGGTGTCACCCTCAGAAGATTTCACACCCTTCATCTTTTTAAGCACAGAGCCTTTGGAGTCTTCAACCTTCTCGGCCAAGGTACCGTACACTTCAATTAGGTTCTCTGCTGACCGATCCTCAGTTACCTGGTTAGACACAGGAGACGTCACACCTACCATCTTCTGGGCCAGCTCTTTCTCCTTGTCTTCTTTGTCTGTCCGTGCACTGGAGGTTGCTTCTGGCCACATCACCTCATCTTCCTTTCTGATCCCCTCTGCTTCTGAAGGAGGATCCACACTTGAAACAGAAGCACACAGCCTTGCATTGTCTTTATTTATACTTTCAGCAAGGGCTACATGAGCAACCTCATTATGGCCCTTGCACGTTCGGCGCCGAGAGGGGGACTTTCTCACCTCGTTTGACTTTTCCTGACTGCACTCCCTTTCTACTTTGGTAGTGTCACGGTCAGCTCTGGAGTCTGTGTCACTAAATTGGGGATTCCCACAGTTTTCCTTGGTCAACCCTAACTCTGAATTGTCACACTTAAGCGGTACCAATATGCTATACACATAACTACACGATCAGCAACCATTTTGTTTTTGGATGCTCCATCCCCTTTTGGGCAACCACCTCTTTTTGGGACTCGGTCCCCTTTTGAGTAACCACCCCTTTTTGGTCTCCAACCCCTTTTAGGTAACCAGTCCTTTTGGGGACTCTGCCTCCTTTGGGGCAGCCACACCTGTAGGGGGTGCATTCCATAGATACTCCACGATAGTCATAGGACCAGGGACGGACCGACTGCATGTGCAGCCAGTTCTATTGCACCAGGGCCCCGAGCTGCTAGGGGCCCCTCAGGGCTCCAGTGAGTCTGGACTCTTCAGGCTCCTGGGACTCTGGAGGGCAGGCCCGGACTGATAGCCTGGAGGGGTGGGACTTTCCCTGTGGGCCGCCTACTTGTGGGGACCGCCCGCTCCTCCGGCCGCTGCTCGGTTTTAAATCATTTGCGCCGAGCGGCCACGGCATGCGGGGGTCGGGACCACAGATGTGAAGGGGCGGGAACGTTTCTGACTCACCGTAGCCGGGGTGTACACGTTGCAGGCGTTTGCTTTCCTACTTGTCACGGAACCGCGCCTGCGGCCGTGGGGCCCAGTGGTCCAGATCCAATATTGTTGGCTGAACAGTGTAGGGGTTAATTCTGTAGTGACGCCACCTGCGGGAATTCCGGTAACGATAGCGGCGCTGCTTGGGCCTCTGGGGGATGGGATGCAGTCAGATGGAACAGGGCGAGCGGGAATCCCGGAGCCAGGAGCTGCATAAGATGTTGTGAGGCAGCTGCCTTGTTTCTAGTATGCGTAAATGGACAGTTCTGAAAAAGGCACGGACACTGATAGTCTCTGTAACGGGCAGTTTACTGTGTCCAGCAGACGGTACATGGTATACAGGTAACGGGTAACGGACCGGGTGGACTTAGCAATGACCAGTGTCTCTCAGAGCTCCACGGTGTTCCTCCATTCTAACTTATTCTGTGTGAGTTATCGATGTCGCCTTTGAGTGCCAAGGTCGGGTACAAGGGACTACTTTATATTGCCCTGCCGGTATGTACGTTCCGGTGTGAGGGGTAGTCTGGGTCCTTTTGGTTGGTACTCCGCTGGCAAGACGGCTCTGATTGCGGCGGCGGTGGGGTACTCCTGTAGAGCGGTCCCTCCACTCCTGGTTTGCATGGCAGTGATAAACGACTCCCAGCTTCGGAACCAGTAATCCGGCTGTAGATGTGCGCGGGTAGTTTTTGACCTGTATGCATTCTCCCAGGGTCCGGTTGTTGAGGCACCGGGTAATGGCGCCCAACCGGGGGTGTTGGTGGCTTAGGGGCTGCACGGAACTGTGCAAGGCCCCTCTCCTGCGTTCCTCCCGGCCACGTTCTGATTCCTCCTTCTCCTACATTTTTGCAGACTCTCCTGCACTAACTTCTTCCACTGACACACTACACCTACACTCCGCCCACCAGGACCTTATTGGCCCTCTATTCTGATGTGCATGTAGGGTATGGAGCTCTGAGTTTTAACTATGTCATTGCTTAGTCAGAGAATATTGCAGCTGCAGTCTGGGCTGCAATACACTCTGTGACGCACTCGTTGCGGGGCGTCAGACTCCCCTTGCTGAATTACGCTTGTCCCCAAGTGTCACGAAACCCAACATTACAGAGAGATTTTTATATTTTTATAACAGGTAATAAAAGAAACACTTTTATTAATAACAGGTATAATGGTTTACTTTCTTCCCTTAAGGGGAGGCACATTACTTATAACGTTGCGAGTAATGAAACGGTGTAAACAGGTTAACCATTGCGGACCCGGCGGGCAGGATAACTGTCCTTAACATATGTCCAGGGCTTTGCCGCCGGGCCGCTCTTCTGGCGGTTAAACAGGAAAAGTCACTTTCAAAGTTCAAAAGTTATTTGTGGAGAGAACTATTGCGCACCCGTATGGCGAACCAACCATCATAACAAGCGTGTCGCTCATATGTGATAATGTCCCCTCTATACAGATCGCGATCTGGATGTCCTTTCCGCAAATGCGATTCTACATCGCGGCGCCCCACAAACACCTCTTCATACACACCCTCCTCCCTCACGAAACCCACCCGGTAGACAGATTGAACGATGTCACTCTACCTTCTTTACGGAGTTCGTCTGGTAACGGGGGTTGACGACGGGCTTCGGCATGGGCTTCCATGTTGGCCCGCTCACGAGCTCACCACTCCGCTCTGCGGAGATGACGTACATCGTCGTCCGTACAACATGGGGTATGGACGTAGTCGCTGCGATGCATGGGTTGCTGATAGGCTTGACTTTGGCGGGAAGTCTGAATGGGCACCCGAGCAGACGGCACAGGGGAAGGCGCCGCGGCTGCACCCGACCAGTGTACCCGAGCAGGTTGCTCGGCCGGAGGTTCCTCTGCATCTCCCCATTCGAAACCGGTGTGATAGAGGTCCTCAGGAATACTGCGGGTCTTGTCGTCCTCTTCCTCCACTCCTTCGACGATCACATCGGGCTGCACTTCTGGTAGAGAGGCTGGATCGGATTCTTCCGGACAGATGGGCGTTGGTGCTGCGGAGTCCCAGCACATGAAATGGACTATAGATTTACAGAGATACTGTATATTTATAGAGATATATTTATATATAAAGAGAGATATATTGATATGTCTTCTTAATTATGCCAACAGTTCCCCCTCAACATTCCTCCTGTTGTCGAGAACACGACAATGAAATTTCAGGGAAGTTTTGTACTGGGATATATTTGTCTACTCAACTTTATAGTCCGTGACCGTTCAGGAAGGAATGAAGTATATTACTGCACTTAGGTATCTAGACATCACCCATCACAGCCATTACCTCTTATTCATGGCAGTGTACACCTATCTGAGATTACCAGACACAGGTGACAAAGAAGGCGCAGTGCAGGTGAGATTGTGGCACCCATGCCACTGAACCATCCACCAGTTTGTATGGTTGGCTGCAAATGGGCAGATGAGCAGTACACCAAGAAGTAAAGAACTTTATTCCTGAGCCAAATAGACCAAGAAGATCTGGAAAGATGACTATGGTGCAATCTGTGGATGGAGACATTGGGTTATGGTGAACGGCAGGGAAGAGGTGATGGCGATGGGTGATATCTAGATACCTAAGTGGAAAATTATACTTCATTCCATCCTCAACGGTTATTCGAGAGAGGATTGAGTAGAAAAATATATCCCAACACTTCCCTGAACAGGGGGATTGTTGAGGGGGAAGTGTTGGTTGGTATAATTAATCATTAATACTTATCATTATATATCTCTCTTTACATATATATATATCTCTGTCTTGGGTTTGGAGGGAGATAGACAAAGGAATCAGACCATGTACAAGAATCATGAAAAAAACAGCTCTCCCACAATGGCCAGCTCTGATCAGTGGGGGGATGCAGAATATACCTTCCTCAACACATAGCAATGCACATGCTCCCATTACAGCCAATGATAGAGAGAGGGATCTCTGCACATGCCCCCCTTCTAAAGATAATAAAGGTAAGTGCATTCGCCACATTCTCTCTCTTGGAACTCAGACTGCGGTCCCTACACACTACCCTCCTGTCTCCCCGCTCCTCAGTGTCCCCCCTCCTGTCTCCCCGCTCCTCAGTGTCCCCTCTCCTCAGTGTCCCCCCTCCTGTCTCCCCGCTCCTCAGTGTCCCCCTTCCTGTCTCCCCGCTCCTCAGTGTCCCCCCTCCTGTCTCCCCGCTCCTCAGTGTCCCCCCTCCTGTCTCCCCCCTCCTGTCTCCCCGCTCCTCAGTGTCCCCCCGCCTGTCTCCCGCTCCTCAGTGTCCCCCCTCCTGTCTCCCTGCTCCTCAGTGTCCCCCCTCCTGTCTCCCTGCTCCTCAGTGTCCCCCCTCCTGTCTCCCTGCTCCTCAGTGTCCCCCCTCCTGTCTCCCTGCTCCTCAGTGTCCCCGCTCCTCAGTGTCCCCCCTCCTGTCTCCCCCCTCCTGTCTCCCCGCTCCTCAGTGTCCCCGCTCCTCAGTGTCCCCCCTCCTCAGTGTCCCCCCTCCTGTCTCCCGCTCCTCAGTGTCCCCCTCCTCTCATCATCCAGTTTTAAATCCTTATCTCCTGCAACTTCCAGAAGACTTCCAATATTGTCCTCTGATCTGCAGTGTTCAGCAGAAGTATTAATCTGTCCCTTGAATGTATTAACCCTCTCCTTCCCCCTGCTGTTCTCTTTCAATTATATCTATACTCTCCTTGTAAACCCTTGCGTTCCATTCTTTTTTACTCATGCATTGCTATACTGTATGTTATTATTATTATTATTTATTTATAGAGCACCATTGATTCCATGGTACTGTACATGAGATGGGTTACATATAAGCAAGTTATGAATACAATGTACAAACTAACAGTGACAGACCGATACAGAGGGAGAGAGGACCCTGCCCTTACAGACTTACATTCTACAGGGCAGTGGGGAGAGTAGGTTGGGTCTGCTCTGGTGGAGCGCTGAGTCCGATGGTGGTGGAGTGCCAGGTCCAGTGGTGGTGGAGCTCCGGATCCAGTGGTGGTCAGGTGACACCGTGATCATTGCAGGCTGTAGGCTGTTCTGAAGAGATGAGTTTTCAGGTTCTGCTTGAAGTTTCTAAGTGTGGGGGACAGTCGGACGTTTTGAAGTCAAGAATTCCAAGGGATGGGGGATGCTCGGGTAAAGTCTTGCAAGCGATTAGATGAGGAACGTACAAGTGTGGAGGAAAGGAGGAGGTCTTGGGAGGATTGAAGATTACGAGTTGGATGATATCGGGAGATTAGTTCAGAGATATATGGGGGGACAGATTGTGGACGGCTTTGTAAGTCAGTGTTAGTAGATTGAATTGGATACACTGGAGAATGGGAGCCAGTGGAGGGATTTGTAGAGGTGAGAAGTGGAGGAATAGTGAGAGAGGTGGATTAGTCGGGCAGCAGAGTTAAGGACAGATTGGAGAGGTGCAACAGTGTTAGCAGGAGGCCACAGAGGAGGAGGTTGCAGTAGTCGAGACGGGAGATGATGAGGGCATGCACTAGTAGTTAAGTAGATTGGGGGTTGACGAAGGGACGGATTCTGGAAATATTTTTGAGTTGGAGGCGGCAGGAGGTGGCAAGGGCTTGGATGTGTGGTTTGAAGGATAAGGCAGAGTCAAGGGTTACTCCGAGGCAGCGGACTTCGTGTACAGGGCAAAGCGTGATATCATTTATTGTGATAGATAGGTTTGGTAAGGAAGGTGTGTGAGATGGAGGGAAAATGATGAGTTCGGTTTTGACTACATTGAGTTTAAGGAAGTGAGAGGAGAAGAAGGAGGATATGGCTGATAGACACTCCGGGATTCTGGACAGCAGAGAGGTGACGTCTGGGCCAGAGAGGTAGATCTGAGTGTCATCAGCGTACAGGTGATACTGGAAGCCATGGGACTTTATGAGTTATATGTTAACCCCTGTATTGCTGTGTAAACCCTTTATAGTATTGCTTTGCTGTCAGTTAACCCTTAATGTCAGAGATTGTTTAATGTCAGGTGGATGTAATTAATATAGTGTTGATATATGTATAGGTAACGTGGGTGGGATATAATTATTAGTAGTTGTAGGTGTTCTGAATAACTGTATTATTGCATATAGTATCGTGTCAGTTGTGTTAAATAGATTATATTTATAACATTGTAAACTTTTTGTCTTGTCTCATTAAGTCGCCAGTATATATATATATATATAGTTGATCAGCTAATGGCCACTTTACACACGGCTACATTTCTAGCTTTTCACCAGGTAACTTACTGGCTGCAGTGAAATCATGGAGACAAGGTTCTATCTTGTTGCTGTGTACAAATGGAATAATGTCTCCATGATTTCACTGCAACCAGTAAGTTACCTGGTGAAAAGCTAGAAATGTAGCCGTGTGTAAAGTGGCCATAAGGGTACCTTTACACGCGGCTACATTTCTAGGGTGGCTACAGGTAACTTACTGGTTGCAGTGAAATCATGGAGAGATTATTCCATTTGTACACAGCAACAAGATAGAACCTTGTCTCCATGATTTCACTGCAACCAGTAAGTTACCTGTAGCCACCCTAGAAATGTAGCTGCGTGTAAAGGTACCCTAAGAGATAGAAAGTGTTAAGGAATATAGGAGCTGGATGTCGATTATCATAGTCAGAACTGGCAATAATAACTTATACCCAGATTTAGTCCTATAACAACCATGTTTGCCAGTAGAAAAATAAAATCATCTTTTCAGTCTAAAATGTTAATATTTTCCTGTCTACTCATTCACATCAGGAGGAGATCACCGGGATCCGCTGCACTTACTGTATTCACTCTCCTGCACCTGCTGTTAGATCCTGTCTGCTGTGTGAGGCTTCTCTATGTGATAATCACCTGAGAGTTCACAGTAAAGGAGCAGAACACGTCCTGACTGATCCCAGCACTTCTCTGGAGACCCGGAAATGTTCTGTCCATAAGAAGATCCTGGAATATTACTGCACGGAGGACGCTGCTTGTATCTGTGTGTCCTGCAGTTTGATTGGAGAACATCGGGGACACCGGGTGGAGACACTGGATGAGGCCTCCGAGAAGAAGAAGAAGAAGCTGAGAAATGTTCTCCAGAAACTGATCACAAATAGAAAGAAAACTGAGGAAAGAGTCCGGAGTCTGGAGGAGAACAGAGAGAAAAGCTCAAGAAAAAGCATCTGGAGAAGCCGAGAGAGTCACTGCCCTGTTTATAGACATCAGGAGACGGGTGGACGACCTGGAGAAGAAGATCCTGAGTGAGATCTCCAGGCGGGAAGAGAAGGAGTCACTGTCACTGTCTGATGTGATCCAAAAGCTGGAGATAAAGAAGGATGAGCTGTCCAGGAGGATGAGGCACATTGAGGAGCTGTGTAACATGACTGATCCACTGACTGTCTTACAGGAACCGGACACCGGTGACTTGTGTGATCCTGAGGAGGAGGAAAGTGATGAGGACACAAGAGGACATGATGGAGGTGATGAGGACACAAGAGGACATGATGGAGGTGATGAGGACACAAGAGGACATGATGGAGGTGATGAGGACACAGCAGGACATGATGGAGGTGATGAGGCCACAGGGGGACATGATGGAGGTGATGAGGACACAGGGGGACATGATGGAGGTAATAAGGACACACAAGGACAAGATAAGATACCTGATATAGATGATGATGTAATTACTGGGATGTTACATGCAGGTTTCTCTGATATAATGACATATCTACAGAACATCACACTCAAAAAAACAAATGAAATGAAGCCACAAACCCCCCGCCCCCGATCTCTGACCAGTCACACTCAGGATTTACCTCTTTCTAGTGAAAGATATGGAGGTGGTGATGGAATAGTCAGGACTAGGGGTGATCGGGGGATCGTAATGGGAGGAATCTATGGGGAGGATCTTGCAGACATATTACTGGATGTAAACACGGCTGAGAATAATCTCCTTATCTCAGACGACCTAAAAACTGTGACCAGGACAAGAATAAGACAGAATCGTCAAAGAACAGCAGAGAGATTCCAGTGTTGTCAGGTGATGAGTAGGAGGGGATTTACCTCAGGACGACATTACTGGGATGTGGAGATCGGTGGGTCACTATTGTGGAGTGTGGGGATGTGTTATCCCAGTATAGACAGGAGGGGAGATCGGTCACACATTGGAGATAATAACAAGTCCTGGGGTTTATATAGAGGACTGGGATGTAATGATCATTATAATGTGATACATGACAGTGAAATGATCCAGTTTCCTCAGCGGATCTCCAGTGATAGAGTCAGGATCTGTCTGGATTATGAGGCCGGGCAGCTGTCCTTTTATGAGCTGTGTGACCCCATCAGACACTTACACACCTTCACTGCCGCCTTCACCGAGCCCCTTCATGCTCTGTTATATTCATTGCACGGATCTATAAAGATAATAGAAGGAGCCGCTGTGAGGAGCCGCCATCATAGAAGAAATCTACAGAGCAGAGATTGACCCCGCACTGGCGCTGCCCCCATGACTGAGACTGGAACACTGTCGGGAAGATTTAGGTGATATCCAGACACTTTGGTTTTCTTGGCAGGAGATTTGCTGCATTTTTTGCTGTGAATTTGCTGTGTTTTCCATGCGTTTTTACCGTGTTTTTGCTGCAGATTTGCCATAGAACACTGCAAAAACACAGAAAACTATTTCCATGCTCATTGTTTAAAAAACGCAGCAAATCCTGGGGTGTGGACAGTTTCTGCAATGAAATTAAGCCAATGTGTGAGGACAGTTTATCCCTGAATCACATAGACTTTGCTGGGAAACAAAACCGCAGGTTCAGATTAGCATAAAACTAAAGGGCCCGTCACACGCTACGATATTGTGAACGATATCGTTGCAACGTCACGGTTTTGGAGGCGTTGCAATGACGTCATTGCATGTGACATGTGGTAACGACCAATGATAAATTGGCTGATCGTTGATCACAGGTCTATGAACGGGACCATAAATCAGTCGTTGATCGTCCCTTCAACCTGCAGCATCGTTGTGTGTGACACCTTGATAACGATCTCGTTAACGACTTCGCCCATTCAGAACTGAAGAACGTAGACATCCAAACGACCGCAAATATCGTTCGCTTGTCGCGGAGTCGTTGCTGCATTGTTCAATATATCTGGACGTGTGACACCTCACCAACGATCAATGAACGTCGGTCAAGCGATCTAGGCCAAGTCAGAATGTTCGGACATTGAAGCGTGTAACGGGCCCTTACGGTAAAACCTGAGCTCCAAAATGTAGCAAAAACACCCTGTGTGAACAAAGCCTAAAGGTAATTTCCTCCCGCAGTAGAGATTAATGTGCAGACACCGGACAGGTTCAGAATGCTATTACCCTCCAGATTAACCCCTTATCTGCAGGTTAATAGCATTTTTCCATGTGACAGCATCATGCTGCGGCTGTCTCCGAGTCATAGATCACTCTCACCCATACAAGTCTATCGATGTGAGTGAAACATCACACTACACTCACATGTAGACTTAAAGGTACCTTTACACGCCGATACAGCTCGCTACAATCGGCTTTGTAGCCATCTGTTTTCGAGCAGTGCTCGGAAACAGATTTATCTGTTGCCGGCTGTCACGTCCCGTCTTCACACGCCGCTACTACGGGCTATATTGGCGCTACAAGCTACATTTGTAGCCTGTAGCGGATTGTATCCATCCTCCAGTAGCGGCGTGTAAAGGTACCTTAAGAGTGCAGTGTGATATACATTGTGTACGGAAAGTATTCAGAACATTTTCAAGTTTTCCTTTGTTTCATTGCAGCCATTTGGTAAATTCAAAAAAGTTCTTTTTTCTCAGTAATGTGCAGTCTGCACCTCATCTTCACTGGAGAAACAGAAATGTAGATATTTGTGCAAATTTATTAAAAAAGAAATACTGAAATCTCCCATGGTCATAAGTATTCAGCCCCTTTGCTCAGTATTGATGATACGTATTCAGCCCCTTTGCTCAGTGTTGATGACAAGTATTCAGCCCCTTTGCTCAGTATTGGTGATAAGTATTCAGCCCCTTTGCTCAATATTGATGATAAGTATTCAGCCCCTTTGCTCAGTATTGATGATACGTATTCAGCCCCTTTGCTCAGTATTGATGATAAGTATTCAGCCCCTTTGCTCAGTATTGATGATACGTATTCAGCCCCTTTGCTCAGTATTGATGATAAGTATTCAGCCCCTTTGCTCAGTATTGATGATAAGTATTCAGCCCTTTGCTCAGTATTGATGATAAGTATTCAGTCCCTTTGCTCAGTATTGATGATACGTATTCAACCCCTTTGCTCAGTATTGATGATAAGTATTCAGCCCCTTTGCTCAGTATTGATGATAAGTATTCAGTCCCTTTGCTCAGTATTGATGATACGTATTCAGCCCCTTTGCTCAGTATTGATGATAAGTATTCAGCCCTTTGCTCAGTATTGATGATACGTATTCAGCCCCTTTGCTCAGTATTGATGATAAGTATTCAGCCCCTTTGCTCAGTATTGATGATAGGTATTCAGCCCCTTTGCTCAGTGTTGATGATACGTATTCAGCCCCTATGCTCAGTATTGATGATAAGTATTCGGCCCTTTGCTCAGTATTGATGATACGTATTCAGCCCTTTTGCTCAGTATTGAGTATTTGCACCTTTTGAGTGTGTACAGCCATGAGTCTTCTTGGGAATGATGCAGTTTCCCCTGGATTTGGGGATCCTCTCATTCTTCCTTGCAGATCCTCTCCAGTTCCGTCAGGTTGGATGGTGAATGTTGGTGGAGCCATTTTCAGGTCTCTCCAGAGATGCTCCATTGGGTTTAGGTCCGGGCTCTGGCTGGGCCGGTCAGGAATGGTCAGAGTTATGGTGAAGCCGCTCCTTTGTTATTTTAGCTGTGTGCTAAGGGTCATTGTCTTGTTGGAAGGTGAACCTTCGGCCAAGTCTGAGGTCCAGAGCTCTGGAAGAGGTTTTTATCCAGGATATTTCTGTACTTGGCCGCATTCCTGTTTCCTTCAATTGTAACCAGTCGTCCTGTCCCTGCAGCTGAAAAACACCCCCATATCATGATGCTGCCACCACCATGTTTCACTGTTGGGATTGTATTGGGCTGGTGATGAGGAGGGCTTATTTTTCTCCACACATACCACTTACAATTATCACCAAAAACTTCTATCTCATGATTCTCATTTGGTCTGACATGCACTGTGAGCTGTGAGGTCTTAGATAGACAGATGTGTGCCTTTCCAATTCATGTCCTATCAGTTTAATTAAACACAGCTGGACTCCAATGAAGGAGTAGAACCATCTCAAGGAGGATCACAGGGAAATGGACAGCATGTGACTTAAATATGAGTGTCTGAGCAAAGGGGCTGAATACTTATGACCATGTGATATTTCAGTTTTTCTTTTTTAATAAATTTGTATAAATATCTACATTTCTGTTTTTTTTCAATCAAGATGGGGTGCAGAGTGTACATTAATGAGAAAAAATGAACTTTTTTGAATTTACCAAACGATTGCAAAGAAACAAAGAGTGAAAAATGTAAAGTGTTCCATACCCATTGTACGCCAAGGTTGGCAATGGAGGAGATGGGGAGATTAATCGCAGGATCAGATCACAGATACATGACACTCGGCTCATGCTCGCACAAGGGTCATTATCCTATCACACCCAATGCTCTTCCATCGGATGCCTTACACTAGTGTGTCCTTAGCCTAAATCACAGTCTTCTTTGAAGCTCGGTCTATGGCTAGGGTCACACTACCTTGTGAGCATGTTTTAACAGTCTGCGCTAAAGAATTTTCTACAGTGTTAACACTATGCGCTTCTGCAGAACACTGCCCCATAGCAACCCGTTATGTACCTTGACAGCGGCCGCACACAGAGCTGCTGGGTGGCTGCTTTCTAGGAGTGCACAGGAAACACTGCGTGCAACATGGAATTGTATGATGCGCCATCACGTGATGCCGGCACGTGTCATATCCGTATCTTCCGGTGTGCGTCATATCCGGATCTTCCAGTGCATGTCATATCCGGATCTTCTGGTGTGCGTCATATCCGGATCTTCTCTCCGCACCATGTCTCCTCCTGGTGCCTGACATCACAGGCCACCTTCGAAGCATGTGCAGAAGGCATGCTGAAGGCGGCCTGTACGCGCAGTAGACCAAGCGAAGTGCGCATCATCAGAATTGACGCAGACCGGCATCACGTGATGGCGCGTCATACAATTCCAAGGCGCGTAATTTGAAAAATAAAAGCGCGCCCATGAACGAAGGATTACGCCCATCGGGGCATAAGTGTAGGGACGCCTACCCGACATCATTCATGTAAGTTATTAAAACAATTTATGTTACTTTTATAAAGAGCTATGAGCTCAGACAGGGATGGTTAATAAAGAATTTTTTTTCCAGCAAAACGATTTGTAGGAAAATTTTAAAAAGCCTTTATTATTTAGAAAATCGGTTGAAACTAGATTTCATGTGCAGATAAAAGCGTACAGAGGCTGACGCGTTTCGAGATAAATTCCCATAGATCTACTGTAAATGGCTTCAGAACCTTGGACAGCGCACATGCTATAGCTACAATAGCTATAGTATGCGCGCTGCTCTCAAAGGAGCCCGGCGCTTTCATTGATAAAACTGTACAGCACCTGACAGGAGCCGGCTGCTGTACATAAGTGAATAAATCATTATATGCCCACCTGAGTGGGTGGAAGGTCTCTAGGGGGAGTGGGCACCCCCTAGAGACATTATAGCAGCATTTAATAATAAAATTAACAGTTTTAACAAACACAGAACAGTTTGCTCATCCCTGCGGCAGCAGAGATGAGCAAACTATCCGGTAACTGGATTGCTCAGGATTACACATCTTGAGCAATCCGGTTAACGGATTGCGGCTTCAGCAATCCGGTTCCCGGATTGCTGCTTGGGTGAAGCCAATTGCGTTCACCGCATCCGGATCTGGATGCGGTGAACGCAATTCTAGATTTAAGTGTGACCCTAGCCTAAGAAACATCCACAGCTTGTGAAATGGAGAGCCTCACACCTCTCGGGTGGGCTTAACCTCTTAATGTGTCTGCTGCCAAATTGGATGGTTATCTGGATGTGCCCGAATCACCAAGTAAAAATACACTTGACGACAAGTCAAAGTACAATTACAGATAACCTTTATTAAGACAGCAATGCAAGCTTCTTATACTTTTTCTTGGAGGGACGTTACAAGGGGGGAGGGATATTGCGCCATATTGCATATGCTAGCAGATTTCCTTTAAAACAGCTTTTAATCATCATTTTTATTGTTACAAAGTTTAATCAAAGTTCAGACATTTGCTTCATTCCCCAATTTCTCGCTGCAGAGCTCAGACTTCCTCTTTCTGCCTAACCAAGTCTGGAAGGAGCAAAAAGTCTGAGTAAGAAAGAGGAAGTTCACAGGAAACATTAATCTATAGGAAAAGTCAGATGTAGAAAGCACACGCTGGGTAGCATAAATCTGGAAGGAACCAGGAAAATTATATCAGTACACTCAAAATGGAGTTTGAAAGTCTTCAGCTAATTAGAACCAAATATCATTAACTCTTTCTTTGCCTTAACACTTGTGTGTACATTCCCTAGACAAACAAAGCATTACAACTGCCCTAATAGGAGTTAAACGTGTTTGAGCGTTCAGACGGGTCGGTGAGGTAAGCATCTGCGCCAGGACGGTTGGCAGCTGCACCGATAAAAAACACAGCACAGGTGTTATAATGTTGCGTCTTTTCAGTAAAACATAGCCTCCCTCCGATGCCGGTGAACTGTTTGGGGACTGCTAGAGGCAAATTCCCCGTGAGAGCATAAGCCGCCAGAGAGGAGGTTGCTTGGAGTCTGCTAACGGCAATTCTCCGTGTGAGCAAATAAACACAAAAAGTTTAGGAAGGAGTTAATGGAGAAGGAGGGGCAGAGTACACCTGAGGGTGTGACTGAGGTGTTGAGTGATCAAGGAGAAATTAAAGATGTGTATGATATGTGACGGCCTATAAGTGTGTATTCTATATTCCCCTGACTTGATTAGCAAATCAATTTTCTAATTTGGAAAACTCTAGTAAAAGTATTGATATCTTTAGTGTTTCTCCAAAAATTGCCTGTATTTCTATCTAATAGAGAATTTTATACTATAGAGAGAACTCTCCTTGTGATTCTATTTCAGGAGGGCCACAGCCTGTAATTGATATATACTACAATTTTATGGGGATTTAGTATGGGGTTAAAATTCTTATAAGTTATACTAAGTAAGCCTTAGTTATTTCACAATATATGTTTTTTAAAAGTTTTATTATTATCTGTATAGATGTTAAAGTTTAGAGATTTTTGTTTAATATGTGTTTAGTGAGAAGGAAAAATGCCATATTGGGTTTATATTAATTTGGGTTTCTGAATAACGGGAAAGGATTAATGAAATTTATGATTTTCGGAGAAGAAATATTTTCTTCGTTCTTTGTTCAATAATTGTGTGTATGATCTTGTTTTTGGCTTGTTTTTTTTCTTTTCACCAATCTCCCCCTCTATATCTGATGGGAGGGGTAAGAGTGAGTTATTTTATATGCTGGATCCAACTTTCCATAAGATTGAGATTCTGAATGGCAGAATAATATGTCCCTAAGTGTGTGCTGGTATGGAGTACATAAGAGCTTTGTATGGCAGCTGTATTTTAGCAACCTGTATGTATGGATTGAACTATGATGATTACTATGAGAAATTTTGCAAATAATACAAAATCCTCCGCAGCTACGGAGGAGGGAGGGGGTGAGTTGCCAGTGTCTGAATCTAGGGATCTATCCAAGGTCAAAAGTAATTTACTCCCATATTCTTATCAAAGTATTCTTTGCTGCCTCCCCACATCGGGCAGTGATATAAGAATGTTTCTATTTGTTCTGAATTTCTCATGTGAAAAAGGGAGGGGGGGGGATGGAGTGTAAAACTGAATTCAAAAGATTCTGGATATAGCGCCAACATATTCTGCAGCGCTGTATTATTTTTGCCTAGTTATTAATATAGTTAATAGAGAATTAATATAGTTAATAAAGAATTGTAATTAGATTGTTGAATAAGAATTTTTTGATCTTTGAAATTAATATATTCTTTTAGTGTTCTATTTCAGGTGTATGTATAGGAAACATGATTTCTTACATTGGACGCCAGTAGGATCCTCGCATGAGGTCATCAGAGCAATTGATTCTGAATTTTGCAATTTTTAGAAGCAACTGGAGCGGTTTTGGGTTGATGAACCCTTACAATATGGTAAGCATACAAAATGCAGAATTGGTAAATCACGGTGAGGTAGACACCATGTTACCAGTCCAGGATGGTATAGTCATGGTGATAACACTACAGGTGGAGGACAAGGTACAATTTGAAGTTAAAATAAAGTTAGTCTAGGTAATGGCAGGAGGTCATCCATCCCAGCCTTGTTACGTCTGGCTGCCTGCGCACCCTCTCTGTATCGGACTGCCCGGATAGGACTGACCAAATACTAAAGAGAATAATTTGGGAGCCGTGTTATGAGATGGGAAAAGGGCGGCCATGACGTCTCTGTCTCTCATCAGCAAAAGTTAGAATAGTGTTTGGCCTGCTTACGCCTCAACAGGTCACAAGTGAAATCAGATGAATATCTCCTGGATCGCTCCTGGTCTCAGGTAAGGCCTTGTGTACCATCCTGCATTATTCCTACACACAATATAAGTAAGAAAGGTAAGAGGTTCAGAGAAGACACAACACAGAAAGGTAAGAGGTTCAGAGAAGACACAACACAGAAAGGTAAGAGGTTCAGAGAAGACACAACACAGAAAGGTAAGAGGTTCAGAGATGACAGCCGCTCCATAGGCTTTAAAATTGCAAATAGGGTACGGACAAGGAAACAAAGAAAAATTGTATAAATTGTCCTAATATGTGTTGGATTTCTCTTTCCTATACAAGATACCATAAGATGTTAAATATATTGGTTAAAAATGTTCTGAAGTAGAGTAAATAGATAAATGAGTAAATAATATGATTTCTGCTATATAATTAGATACTAATCATACTATGGTAAATAAATAGTTGTATGTTCTTTTCTATGCTATCTTGTTATTTCTTTTGATCTGTTTTTTCAGAAAAACTGAAACACCATTGATAAGTATAGTTCTATTGTCTATTATTATTATTATATCTATTTGACTCTATCTTGTTATATTGCTTTTATTTGTTCTTTGACAGGTTGCTATGATCTGTTTCTATTACAGACTATTGACTGTGTACCTGGTGACCCTTATATATATGTAAGATCAGGGAAAGGTTAGGGATAGATAGGGTGAGTCGACGTGGAGCGGGGGCACCACAAGCGTTCAGAAGGGTGCCGACCTCCACTGTGTAGGTAGGTTTCCAGCTTTAAGGACATTGTTAGGGAACTATTAGGAGTGGTCATGTCAACTATCAAAAGGCTGTAAATTTCATGTCTTTGTTCTTATGTACTATTCTGGGTGATTACTTTTATATTACAAATCAATGAAATATGTTTTTTGTTGTGTATCTCTCTTTTCTTGTGGATAATTGTGCTTATTTGCAGATATTTCAAAAGTTTTATATCCTTTGTTAATTCTCTTTAATGATAGTGACATATATATAATACAAGTTACTAAAATGTCCAAGGGGGGTGACTTATATATATATATTTTTTTTAAAGTTATATCTGATATCTATATGTAACAATCTCTGATATACAATTTTTCAGACTGTTTCTAATATATTTTGAGGTTTTTCTTTTTCAATAGGTTTTGTAGATCAGAGACATTCCCTACGGCCTGGGGATTGAGTTATAGTACTGTGCTCTCTCTTTTCCATGTTACAATTTCCAGAGATAATAATATTTTCTTCTGCATTGTTGCAGGTTGTTTTGGATATTATACTGATTTACTTGTTTTCCTTTTTATATTTACGGATATTTTGCTTACTGTAACGAAAGACTCTTTTCTACTGCTATTACCGGGACTTTAAATTTTATATCTGGATATATATTTTGCCAAAGACTTTTCCTGAATATAAATTTTGCCAAAGATTTTTACTGAGGACTTTCCTATGGGTATTCAACCCTATGCTACGAAACAGATGATTTCCCTATTTTTTTATTAAAGACTGTTTTCACTTTTTTTTTTATCATGAAGGCGCTTGTTATTTCTAATGGACTTTATTTCCTTTTACAAATGGGATTATGTAATGAATATCAGGAGAATGTTACAAAAATTTATGTTTTCATATTAATGTATTAATACCCAAAATTTATATTGCCAGTTACTGCTAGTTAGATAATGTAAACTACTCTAGTATATATTTATTGTAATATGAACTATGTAGAATATAGAGTTATTATCTGCGCCTATCTGCTGAGTAAGGTATTAGGCTGCCTTCAGACTTGCAGATGCCTCCGCAGCGTTTTGCAGAGGCATCTGCAAGTATCTGCATGCAGACCGCGGCCCCTATGTTTATAATGGAGCGCACGGCGGTCTGCAGATGCTTGCAGACCGCCGTGCGCTCTCATTGCCCGCCATTAGTGATCTGTGCGCAGGCGGATGCCTGCGTACAGATCACACACTCTCGTCCGCACCAGGGACGCGAGATGTTGCGTCCCTGGTGCGAACGAGAGTGTGTGATCTGTACGCAGGCATCCGCCTGCGCACAGATCACTAATGGCGGACAATGAGAGCGCACGGCGGTCTGCAAGCATCTGCAGACCGCCGTGCGCTCCATTATAAACATAGGGGCCGCGGTCTGCATGCAGATACTTGCAGATGCCTCTGCAAAACGCTGCGGAGGCATCTGCAAGTCTGAACGCAGCCTTATTAAGAATAGGCTATGCTTTGTGAAGTAACATGTTTTCAATATTTAACCCTGTAAATTGGTTTAAGAGAACAGGGGTGGGTGGGTTATGGGAATATTAATGAGAATTTCAAGTGTTTTTTTTTTTATCACTCAATCCCTCTTGAATAAAAAGTAAAGTAATATGAATATGGACCCTTATGCACCAAACCCATGTGCATGGTTTTTTCATCATAGGTTTTTGGAGAAAAGTTCTGAATTTAGGGAGGACTGTTGAGGATAGCATTTATAGGGTTAAGGAAATATCATAACTTTTCTCTTTTTCCATATAAATTTTAATTTGAAATGTTATGTTGTCTGTCATACACTAGATGGCGCCCACGCTCTATGCAGCCTATTGAGAGAGGAATTTTTGTGTCAAGGTGACTTGATAAGGACTGACCAATTAGGAGATGATTATTTTGTAGAAAGTTCCAGAATTCTAACACGCCTCTTGCTTTCTGTACAAAAATGTGTGTTTCAATAAACGCCTGCGCAGTGCTTGATCTACGGCGTAGGCACGTGTAAGGTTTGAGACGGCTCTGGTGTCCATATCATTTACTTGCGATAACGCAGACGTGTGTAAATGCCTAAAAATATAATAATTAGGAGTGACTGATGGACTTGTGATTGAACTGAGACCCTCAACAGCTTCACTCTCTTGGGTCCCTTTTGTTTAGAACTGTTTTTCTGGAGAAAATGGAAGTCACTTTCAAGGACACTATATTTTTAAGCCTTGATGATAAATCCAAATTTGAAAGAGTGGCATCTATAGTTTCCAAAAATAAGGGAGCTATCAACAATGAAGGTCAGGCAGGTCTCAGGCATAATATGCAACAATTGGAGAGATACCTGTCCACCCGCCTGAAAACCTGGTGGGATCAGACTATGCTTGAAAAATATGTAGAGAATGTAATGATCCCTAGAGGATTAAGAATAAAGAAACAATCTACTGATGAAGAGTTCCAAAGAGAATGGAGTGATATCTTGTCTGGTTGTTCCCTTAATTTTATGGAGCTACTCATAAATTACGAACAAAGAAAAGTAAAAATTGGATTTAAGAATCAAGGAAATGGAAAACTCACTGACCGAATTTACAGAAAATAAAACGTACAAAAAATTGAGGTCTGAAATTATGGATAGACTGGAAAAACTAGAGGCACAATGTTAAGGATTATGAAACCGGTCATGTATATGACTGGTGACCCCTGAGAAGACCGAATAGGAGTCCCGGGAATCCAAAAAAGTCTAAAGCAATTCTAAAAAAAAACCAAGGAGACCAGTGAAGGGGAAACAGAGGGAGAGGAAGGAGATGATTGCCGTGATCCAGGCGAAGGACCCAGCGGGTCAAAAAACGGGGCCAATTTAAATCCAGATCCAAGCATAGATCCAAGAAACAAGAGACACAATTACAGGACGAGAAACCGCAAATGAACCAGTTTACAATTATCAATCATTCCGCGTGTATTCTGACAAACAGAATTAAAAATACTGCATAAAGGACTCAATTTTGTGCCTAAAAATAATGGTGACCTTTTTCCACAATTTTAGATGTCAATAAATTGGTGAGAAGATTAACCATTAAAAGACTTTTTTTGACCAGGATCAGCAGTCAAATAGGAATGAGAATCCACCAACACTGACAATGTCTATGCTGGACTTTCTGTTCAGGAACAGGTTACTCTGATAGAACTAAATTCATTGTCAGACGTTTCACGCAGAAACAGAACTGATATGGTACCTTTACACGCCGCTACCGAAGGTATCAACAGGTAGGCACTGCACGTGCACGCGCGCGTTTTCAATGGTTGCCAACGTTACCTGATACCGCATTTACACGCCGCCACTGCGTGCTGTAATGAAGGTATCTGCGCTCCCCGAAAGTGCCGACTGGTGCCTGGGCTACCTTCCCTGCATTACACACCGCTACAGAGTTGTGAATTTCATGACGCTAAAGCGTTGATTGGACAACGCAATAGAGTCATGATTGGCCAGCCTGCGCAGGAAGGCTGGCTAATACATGACGCCATTCCAATTGAGGACTATGAATGGATAGCTCTTTACATATGGTGCCCTGTGCTGGGACAGCCAATGGTAATGCAGGAGCCTCCACAGCCTCCACCAATGATCGCTGATGGGGCGTGTAATCCATGACACTGTGGCACGCCCCAGGGATACAGTAGGCGACGCAAATACCTTCCTGTGCCCCGATTATACACGGCTACCACAGGGTTTATACCTGCTTGTTTTTGAGCACGGCTGGAAAACAGGTATCCAGAGAGACAGGGAGCAACAACCTGAATTACACGCTGCTACTTCGCGGTGTTTACAAGGTATCAGGTACAATTGTCTCCGATACCTGCCGGTTTCTACCTTTCGGTAGCGGCGTGTAAAGGGACCATTAATGATAATAACATCGACTCAAGGTTGCCCAGTAAGGATTTCTACCCTTTACAATTGAGAGCCCCAATTATGGATGAATTCCAGCTCAGCTCATGGAGGAACAAGAATTAAAACAAATATATTCCAATTCTCACAAAGGGGATAATTTATCAAAGAGAGAAAGACTAGCACATAAAAACATTCAAAATAATCTGAATATTGTGGTGAATAATTCTGAGAAGGGGGAATCAGTGGAAGTTCTTGATAAGGATTTGTATGCCAGAGAAATAAGAACATTCTCAATAATAGCCAGTCATATAGAACAATTGATAGTGATCTACGCGAACTACCGGGGAGAAATTGGAAAGGATCTTACAAGAGGGGGTGGATCTAGATATATTTAATTCTAAACAAAGAGTTTTTACTGCCTGATAATCCTAAAATTATAATTTTTCATGCTCTGCCAAAGACGCACAAGGGCCTTTTTCCTCCCCTCTCAGACCCATAGTATCGGGTATAGACTCCTTATTAGAAAGGCTGGGTTCATGGTTAGATGAAAGGCTGCGGCCTTTGGTGGCATTGTCACCTAGCTATCTGAAAGACAGCAAGCATGTGTTGACAGTGATGCAAAGTCTGAACTGGGATGAAAATCTGATGTGGATCACGTGTGACGTCAGGACGTTATACTCCTGTATTCCACACGGTTTAGGCCGGCTTCACACTAGGGTGTGATCAGGTCCGGGGCCGTCCGATGTGAACCGGACAGCCCCGGACCCAATTTCGGCCCCATAGTATGCTATGGGGCCAGATGGCAGCTATCTGCCATTTGGTTTCCATCTGTCCGAGAGGATCCGGCAGGATTCGTAGTTTTCTCCTGGACACAAAAACGGAGCTTGCAGCATTTTTGTCTCCAGGGGAAAAAATATGAGAAAATCCGATCCTCCCGGACCGGTGGTATCCGGCGCCCCCTAACATGGGGGATCTATGGTGCCGGATTGCATCAAAGCCGACATAACATTGAACCCAGCTGGCTGGCGCTGAACTTCAGCACCATGGAGAGCTCCCTGCTGAACTTTCAGGAACACGGCCAGCTCCCCGATAGCCGTTGTCCTGTAAAATCTGCAGCGACAGCTCCTGCTGAATTCATCCGGCTACATACCGGACCGGAGGGCATATTTGGCACTCCAGTTCTGTGTGCAAATCAGGTCCGGGGCTGTCCAGTTCACACCGGACATCCCCAGACCTGATCACACTGTGGTGTGAAGCCGGCCTAAGCTATACAAGCTGTAACTGTACAGTTGAATGCACATTTTACTTATTCAGGTGTAATGAAGGAATACCTTTTGGATGTCACTCTTTTCCTGCTTCAGAATAATGACTTTGAGTTTTCTCACCAGTTCTATGTGCAGTTCCAGGGATGTTCAATGGGAGCTAAATTCTCCCCATTCCTGGCTGTACATGAACTGGTGGGAAGCCAAATTCATTTATTCTAACACAAACCCCTTTTCAGGCTGCACAGGACAATACATGCGTTTCATAGATGACGTTCTGATTGTATGGAAAGGTTCTGAATATTTGGTCGCTGATTTTGGAAAGTATTTAAATAACAACGATCTGAACTTGTCTTTCACATTAGATACTAACAAAGACACCGTTTCCTTTCTAGACATACGGCTGACCGGTGATGGGCAGAATGGGAGGGTGGATTGTAGACTTTTCTGCAAGAAAATTTCAGGCAATTCTATTCTGCAGCCTCAAGTCGCCCCCACAACATGTAATCAGGAATATTCCTACAGGGGAGGTTGTCAGAGGCCGGAGGTGTTGTACTAGTAACAGCAAATACAATGAAGAATGCTGTAATATCAACAAGAGCCTATTGCATAGAGGATAGAATAAGAAAACTAGTGAAAGAGCAGAACAGAAAGCCGATAGTAAAACTAGAGATGCCTCGCTATATTGAGTGAGGACTCATCATTATTTCTATATTATACACGATCCTTGTGTGATGTATGTTTGATAGTGATAATCTAATGTTCTATTCCCATGGTAGATATCACAGTGCTTTTGTTCCTTAATAGTAGAAAATCATACATATATGTCATGTCAAATGTCTGTGGGCCCTTTCGCATCGGTCCATACTTTATTATGCTGCCAAAACATCTGTGTCTAGTGGGGGGTTACCTCTGTCCATGATCTCTTGAAAAGTGCAACTTTTACTGCAATTTATTTTGCTATGACTAAGGGTCAAATATGATCCGAAACACGTCAGCCTCTGTACGCTTTTATCTGCACATGAAATGCATTTTTAATGGATGATCTAAATAATAAAGGCTTTTTTTAAATTTTCCTACAAATCGTGTTGCTGGAAAAAAAATTCTTTACAACTACCAGTGAGTATTTTCTCCTATGACGGGGATGAACTAATTCCTTGCACCGATACCATGGAAAGGAGGACCGGCCAGTCTGGGCCAGGTGAGATGAAGATACACCGTGTTTACTTTTAAAGGGATGGTTAATAAAGTATTTGGATGCTGCAGGGACAGGTATTGATAGGTTAGGGGGCTTAGATGAAGTGACAGGTTCCCTTTAATGAAACTGCCAGATGAGGAGCTGTGAGGTGTCGATTTCTCACACAAGAGACTCTAATGTACTTGTCTTGTTGCTCAGTTGTACAGTGGGGCCTCCCACTTCTCTTTCTACTCTGGTTAGAGCCTGTTTGTGCTCTCCTCTAAAGGGAGTAGGACACACAGTTGTAGGAATTCTTCAGTTTCTTGGCAATTTCTCGCATGGAATAGCCTTCATTTATAAGAACAAGATTAGACTGTCAAGTTTCACATGAAAGTTCTCTTTTTCTGGCAATTTTGAACATTTCATAGAACAAACAAATGTAATGCTCCAGATTCTCAACTAGCTCAAAGGAAGGTCAATGTTATAGCTTCTCTAATCAGCCAAACCGTTTTCAGCTGTGCTAACATACATGTACAAGGGTTTTCTACACATCCATTAGCCTTCTTACACAGTTAGCAAATACAATGTACCAATAAAACACTGGAGTGGTGGTTGTTGGAAATGAGCCTCTATACACCTGTGTACTGTAGTTATTGCTATAAAAACCAGACATTTGCAGCTAGAATAGTCATTTTCCACATTAACAATGTATAGAGTGTATTTCTGATTTATTTAATGTTAGCTTCATTGAAAAACAATGTGCTTTTCTATCAAAAATAAGGAAATTTCTAAGTGACCCCAAACATTTGAATGGTAGTGTACCTGTATTTTAGAGGGAAAATATAACTCAGATTTATTTTCTTCCTTTAAAATAACTAAAAATACTGAAAAATAATTATAATATTATCATCTTTTATACACTTTCTAAAAAAGAAAACAAACATCACAAATCAGCAGATAACAGACATATTTGTTGATGGGGAAAACCGGTGGGTGGGTCTCGGCAGTCTGCAGGGCACCGCAGCTGACTGCAGAGCCCTTGAGATCTGTAACCCCCCTGCTTCTCCCCATCGCGTAGTTGGCTTCTAGTTGGTTCCCCTTATCTCCCTGCATCCTATCATCTGCTGTCCCCTCAGGCCCGCCTTCGGGTCTTATAAGCTAGCCTGTCGGCCATATTTGTTCTCTTACCAACACTGCTCACAGGTTGAGCATCGCCCACCCTCCCTCTCTAGGGATGAGTTTATGTTTTATTAAGTCGCAGCTGGTGGAAGAGGGCCCCGGTGAGGTCCAACATGTCTCGGGTGGCCGAGGGCATACGGGCCTCTTCCCCTCAGATTACAAGGCGGATTTGTGGCTACAGTTGAGCTGCAGCCATAACTATGCAACCCCCTGTTTACATATACGTGAGCGGTGTTACCTTGATGCCCTCAATAAAAGTAAGAAAAGAATAACATTGGTGTCATTATTTCTCAGTGCACGATGGGGAAAACCTGTGGGTGGGTCTCGGCAGTCCATCTCAACAGGGACCACATCACTTTCATATTAGATATTCTCCAACTTACCATTTAAGCTGTCTGGATGCCAGCACCGGAGCTTGTACATCCAAAACGCTTCTCTTCTATTCAACAATTGTACTCAGTTTGGTGCGGCTGCAGGGATGTGTTCCACCGGTGTTAGGCGAATATCCGATCTCTTCCCATGAATGAAGAGAAGATGGGGCTATGTGTAAGGAGCCCATTTTTGGCATTGTATCTATGCCCATTTAAACATGTTCGGACCATTTGAGTGGTCTGACCCAGGTACTGTAGCCCATAATTGCAGGTAATTACATAAATTACATGGTCTGTTCTACAAGTCAGATGATTAGTAATGGGTATTACTTCCCCTGTACTAGTGGATTTAGTGAATTTCTACCTGAGTGTTAACATCTTGCAGCATTGGCATTTCTTTTGACCACATTTATAAGCTCCTGTTCTGATATTCCTGCATCTTTCATAATTTTTATATATTCACTATTAGAAGAGGGAGGTCTTTGTAGGTGACTAGGTGCCACCTCCAGATATAGGGAGGAAGAGATCCCTTAGAAAATGATCCAGTACCCCAGCATAGTTTCAGCTGTCTCTTCATGGCTCTGAATGACTCAAAAAAATGGACATTCCTGTTTTATGATTCAGTCATAAAACCAAGAACTCCCACCCTGTGACCTCACATATGGGCTGTCTCTGGGAGGTGCACAATAATGCTGAAAGTTATCAATGTCTCCTTTTGTCCATATCTTTGGCCTTGAAGCTTCACAGGACAAAGATATTAGCATCATTTTCCTGCTTATGATTTTATCCTTTGATAGAGACCAGACACCATATAGCTGCACTTTTCTGATGGGCAGAAATTCATTTTCTATGATTCTGGTAATCCCTCAGTGAAGCAGAACGATGCCTTGTGTTCACCAGGATGAGTGGACTCTAAAAATCTAGTTTATATCATCCAGGTTTTAATGTGTATTATTAAATGACTTAGGCCTCGTTCACACTGTGCATACTTTTCAGGCATTTTTGTGCGCGCTTTTGCCCCCAAAGCGCACCTGCGTCTGCGTTTGACAGCAAAATGAATGGACTTTCACTTTTGCTGTGCACACACAGCGCTTATTTTAGCTGCGCTTTCATGGAAGAAAGAGCGCGCGTAAAAGGAATGAACATGTTAATTCTTTCCGCCTTTTTGCGCGCACTTTCTCCCATAGGCCCCATTATAACCGCTGGAATTACACATCGCCGTTCAGACGATGTGTAATTCCAGTGGGAATACGCCGGCGCTGGTGTCACAGAGGGGAGGAAGAATCCTGTTCCTTCTCCCCTCTGTGACATCTTTCACAGCCCCCATTTGATTTTGCAGTGCATTATACACTACGAAATCAAATGTAAAGAATGCCAAATGTATTAAAAATAATAAAGATTTTTATACTTACCCTCCGCCGTGTGCTCAGGAGCAGCAGCAGGCATTAGACCTGCAAGGAGCCTACATGACGTCATAGAGGCGCTGTGATTGGCCTGCTCGCAGTCATGTGATATGTGACGTCCTGTGACGTACATATCACGTGACCACAAGCGGCCAATCACAGCCGATGACATCACGTAAGGTCTTTCTGTGGCTCTTCACAGTTGGTCCTTGGCTTTTGGAGAACTCTTCTGAAAATTCTTTTCACTTCTTTGTCTGAAATCTTGTGGGGAGCACCTGGTCCTGTCCGGTTAATGCTGAAATGATGTTTCTACTTCTGGATTATGGCCCCAGCAGAGCTCACTGGAATCTTCTGGAATCACTGGAATTCTTCTGTAACCAATGGCATCTGTATGTTTTACAACAATAAGGCTGTGAAGGTCTTGGTAAAGCTCTCTGGTTTTACTCATCATTAAATGTTTCTTGTGTGCCACTTTAGTAATGAGACGCCTTTTTATTGGTCATCAGTTGAACCAGCTGATATTATTATTCACTAAGTGTCAGGATTGCTTTCTAATTACTGATAGTTCTCAGCTGGTGTCATGTCTGTCTCTGGCTTCTTTTTGCACCTCTTTTTCTTCATGTGTTCAATACTTTTTCCCATATAGGGAATAAATAATAGCTACAATACAGAAGAACAACACCAGGAGGGGTTATCTATTTTTCTATTCCCATGTAGTAGATTATAGGGTTAATAGACTCTCAGACACAAGTTATGCAATGTCATATTTCCTGGAACGCCCTATAACATACAGTCAGTTTCGTTTCTTGCAGAAAAGAAGCCATGGCGTCTGCTGATCTAAGAGAAGAGCTGGAATGTTCCATCTGTATGAACCTTTACAAGGATCCTGTAACCCTGAGATGTGGACACAACTTCTGCCGGGGCTGTATTGATCTTGTGCTGGATACACAGGGCAGATCTGGAGATTATTCCTGTCCTGGATGTAGAGAACAATTTCAGGAGCGGCCGACACTGATTAGGAACATAACTCTGTGTAATGTAGCAGAACGACTCCTGTCTACTCAGCCACATCAGGAGGAGATCACCGGGATCCGCTGCACTTACTGTATTCACTCTCCTGTACCTGCTGTTAGATCCTGTCTACACTGTGAGGCTTCTCTGTGTGATAATCACCTGAGAGTTCACAGTAAAGGAGCAGAACACGTCCTGACTGATCCCAGCACTTCTCTGGAGACCCGGAAATGTTCTGTCCATAAGAAGATCCTGGAATATTACTGCACGGAGGACGCTGCTTGTATCTGTGTTTATTGTTCAGCAGGAGAACATCGGGGACACCGGGTGGAGACGCTGGATGAGGCCTCTGAGAAGAAGAAGAAGAAACTGAGAAATGTTCTCCAGAAACTGATCACAAAGAGAAAGAAAACTGAGGAAAGAGTCCGGAGTCTGGAGGAGAAAAGGAGAAAAGAGCAAGAAAAAGCATCTGGAGAAGCCGAGAGAGTCACTGCCCTGTTTATAGACATCAGGAGACGGGTGGACGACCTGGAGAAGAAGATCCTGAGTGAGATCTCCAGGAGGGAAGAGAAGATGTCACTGTCACTGTCTGATGTGATCCAGAAGCTGGAGATAAAGAAGGACGAGCTGTCCAGGAGGATGAGGCACATTGAGGAGCTGTGTAACATGACTGATCCACTGACTGTCTTACAGGAACCAGACACCGGTGACTTGTGTGATCCTGAGGAGGAGGGAGGTGATGAGGACACAAGAGGACATGATGGAGGTGATGAGGACACAAGAGGACATGATGGAGGTGATGAGGACACAGGAGGACATGATGGATGTGAGGTCACCAGAGGACATGATAAGACACATGATGTAGATATGAATGTAATTACAGGGATGTTACATGCAGGTGTCTCTGATATAATGACATATCTACAGAACATCTCACCCAAAAAAACAAAAGAAATGAAGCCACAAACCCCCCGGCCCCGATCTCTGACCAGTCACACACAGGATTTATCTCTTTCTGGGGTAAGATATGGAGGTGGTGATGGAATAGTCAGGACTAGGGGTGATCGGGAGATGGTAATGGATTCAGGAAAGGGAGGAATCTATGGGGAGGATCCTGCAGACATATTACTGGATGTAAACACGGCTGGTAATAATCTCCTTATATCAGATGACCTGAAAACTGCAACCTGGACAGAAATAAGACAGAATCGTCCAGAAACAGCAGAGAGATTCCAGGATTATCAGGTGATGAGCAGGAGGGGATTTACCTCAGGACGACATTACTGGGATGTGGAGATCAGTGAGTCAAGGGAGTGGAGTGTGGGGATGTGTTATCCCAGTATAGACAGGAGGGGGCAGCAGTCACTGATTGGATATAATAACAAGTCCTGGGGTTTATTTGGAGGGCTGGTGTGGTATAATTCAGTGAGACATGACAGTAAAATGATTAAGTTACCTCAGCAGATCCCCAGTAATAGAGTCATGATCTGTCTGGATTATGAGGCCGGGCAGCTGTCCTTTTATGCCCTGTGTGACCCCATCAGACACTTTCACACCTTCACTGCCGCCTTCACTGAGCCCCTTCATCCTGTGTTATATGTATGGGGAGGTTCCATAAGGATATTACGGAGGAGCCGCTGTCAGGAGCCGTTATCATAGAAATCTACCCAGTGACTGGTGACATCACAGGGAGCAGAATCTATGATTGGTGGAGCATCATCCAGTGGGAGGAGCCTCATGAAGGGTCTGTTTCCTCTGCTGTATTTATATGAATTGTCGCTTCTTTTACCGTTATTCTCATAAATGCAGAAAATCTCCCAAAATAGAGAAATCCTGAGATTATTTTGTTGTTGCAGACACCAGAGCCAAAGTCTCTGTACAGCCCGAGCCTTATAGACATTGATATCAGCCATAAATCTCTTATCACTGGGATCAGTACAGAACTTATAGTCCCCTGGTCACTGTACAGCCCGAGCCTTGTACATTGAGATCTACTTATAGAATTGCCAGAGGATTACAGTAACTTTCCTCCCGGCAGTGGAGATTAATGTGCAGACGCCGGGCAGGTTCAGGATGCTATTATCCTCCAGATTAACCCCTTATCTGCAGATTAATAGCATTTTCCAGGTGACGGCTTCACTATAAGACAAAGCTTCTCACAGGGTAACAAGGATTCTGGAGCTTTAGTGACGTCCAATCAGGTCGGAGACTCTGGGAGTTTCCGGTACTGGAATCACTTGTAGAAAATCTGCAGCATTTTACAGCAGCAGCAAAGTGGAGGAGATTTTACCATTAGACAATTTGTCCTTTCTCATCCTCATTTTTCCTCTCTTCTTCCATCCTTTTTTCTATCTTCCCTTCCCCATATCTGTATGAGAACTTGTGTTGTGGGACGGGATGGAGCTTTCAATAACAACATTCATCTGGGAAAGAATAAAATGAACTGATTGATTGTTATTTTGTGTCATTCAATGTCTGTTATATATAAATGTGTGTTTGATCCCATGGACTTCTATGGACACAGAGAATCCAATTCTGGACATTTTTATCATTTGTTTATTATAAAGCTGGAAATCGTGGTGTGATAAACTCTCATATATCTGACAAAATGTTGTTGTATTTTTCTTGTTTATCTTTTCCTCCTCTAGGGACCTTCACCCCCAGTATTGCAGTATAAGGGGCTCGGACACACTCTCCTACTTACTTGCGAGTCTCTTGAACGAGACTTGGATGAGACTGGATCAGTGACTCTGAATGGCCTCTCCCTCTCTGGACAGGACTGTCAGCTGCTTGTGTTTTTGTGCAGCTCCACACTCCCATCCAGAGAGGGAGAGGCCATTCAGGGTCACTGATCCAGTCTCATCCAAGTCTCGTTCAAGAGACTCGCAAGTAAGTAGGAGAGTGTGTCCAAGCCCTTAGGGTAAAGTCATACTAGTGTGTGACTCGCACAAGTGTAATGTGAGATGATTTTGCACTCGGACCCATGAAAGACAATCGGGCAGCTCAGACCTGTGAGTTTTTGCTCAGCCCTATACAGGGTGAGGAGAAAAATCACAGCATGCTGCGACTGTCTGTGAGTCTCGGATCACTCGCACCCTTACAAGTCTATGGATGTGAGTGAAACATTGCACTACACTAACATGCAGACTTGTGAGTATAGTGCGATATTTGGCAAGGTTGGCAATGGAGGAGATGGGGAGATTAAGCTTTCCTTCTCCTCCACACCTGTGATCCGATTCCAGGATCAGATCACAGATACATGACACTCGGCTCATGCTTGCATCAGGGTCATTAGCAGATGACATCCAATGCTCTTCCATCAGATGCCTTACACGAGTGTGTCCCCAGCCTAAATCACAGTCCCCTTTGAAGCTCGGTCTATAGCTGCATAAACGCACACCCTGACTGTGACGTACGGATATTACAGATAGAATGAACTGATACATAGAGATACATCTCTATATACAGCGCATCTCTATGTACCTGTATTATAGAGGGAAAATACAACTCAGATTTAGTTTTTCCTTTAAAATTACTAAAAATAATGAAAAATAATTATAATAATATCATCTTTTATGCAGTTTGTAAAAAAGAAAAACCTCACAAATCAGCAGATAACAGACATATTTGTTGTCCCTGTAATGGTAACACAACATAACACAGCGATCAGATTATTTATGGGGATCGGTAAATGGTGTAAAACATGGCGGGATTGATTATTCCTCTATTAAACCCATAAATAATGAATAATAATGTAACGTTGAGGCATGTTCACATGTAGAGGAAATGCTGCGTTTCTTCTGCTGCTTTTATTCCTCAGAAATTCTGCTGTGTTTCACCGTCCAACAAAGTGGATGTGATTCTGTGACAGCTGCGCCCACTGGCTCCTAAAGACGCCGCTGACCTGGCGCTTCTGGGGCTTTTATTCTCTATAATCTTCTGACTGTCCAGACCCACCATCAATTCCCCTCCCCTCACAGAAAGCGCACCAACAACAGTTACTTCTGAATGCTTTAATGAGAGGTATCAACGTATCACCTTACTCATAACTTGTTGTAAAACACTTTCCATGGTTGTTTAACTGTTCTTTTGTGGATAAATCAAAGGCCGCAGCTCAAGCAAGGCACAAATCCGCCAGATCACGTGAGTGCAGGAGTCATCTGCCACTGGCCGTCCAGCGCAGGATAACTCTCAAATCACTCTCTCCACCACCACGGAGGAGCGAAGGCAACGCCTGAGCTGTGACCCCAACCGGGAGAGAGCACAGGGCCTGTTCAAAGCCAACCCGGAGCACGGACAAGAAAATGTCGGTGCCAATATTATTCAGATGTACTCCGTCAGGCGGCATCAAGGAACTAGGGTCAGATTCTAGCTGCAAATGCCATACTGATGTATACCAATGCAGTTGGCAATGATAAGTATCATATCCCCTTGAATTAACGAAAACTGGAAAGTGGCTACCCAAGGTAAGGCAATCATATATCGGCATAAAATTACTTCCAGGCGCCTGGCTGGACTATGCTGGAAACGCCATTGTGAATAACTGACTCCAATTCAGAAAACGTGGAATTTAACCATATTAGCTCTTGTAGATTACAACAGCTTCACAGAGTAAAACAAGGCCGAGGATGCCATTACCCATGTGGATGATGAGGACGACCAGGCTGGAAATGGGCCTAGCAATTACACTACATCGGGCGGCATTCAACACCATTTTAACTCCTTCCTTCCCAATGAACATTCAAGCCCAAAAACCAATTGATCTTCCTCCAGCAGAAATTTCTACCCACCTAGCGGCCCAGATACATATATACCATGGTCCAAAATCATCTTACTAAGGACCGACACCATCTGAAAAGAAACAACAGTTAGCAATATCACCATCACACGAAAAACAATATTGTAAAGAAAGACCTCTCATTCTTCCACTTCCTTATTTTTTTAATTTATTTTTTTAATCATATATCCATATACACATTTACATGCATGAAAACATACACGCATGCCATTGTTCCTCAATGATTCGAATACCCACAAAATAAACGCCATGTCCCAAACCTCAGGACGCCTCTGGGGGCCCTGGAAACATTAACTTAAAATTAACAGTGTGTTCGCCCCATGCTGTCATATGGAATACACAGCCGGTTTTCTCTTTTTTGTGTTATTACATCCTCTGTTCTTTACTTTTCCGAGACAAGGATTGTAGGGTTCATGTTAGCGGTAAGCCACAATCATCAGTACTAACAAAAACAAACACCCGGAACAGATCACCCACCTGCAGTGGCTCCGCATAACCCGCATTCACTTCAAGCATTGAAACACATAAACAAATCAACTTCTTAAATATACTCCAATGTACCTGAGATGCACCAGCACATACCCGTATACATATATATATATACGCACACATATACCCGTACACACCCACACATTCTATACACGTGTACCCCCGCACACACCTGAATACCCATATAGACGCGTTTTGCTCAACACCCATACCTACTGCTCATAAGTACCATACCATAATATTCCCCACAAATACTCCAATAATAACATACGCTAACAGTCTCACACCATAGCAATTCGACCCGATATCAGAAAATCAAACAAGGATGCTGCGCAGACCGCACACAAGCTCTCCGCATTGAATCACCCCTGCATACACAGTTTAGTATCAACTCCTACCCAACTGAATTGATTCCAAATTCCTTGGAAATAAAAATGACCCCCCCCCTTCTCAGCATGTATGAGGGTAGAAAACTTGTCCGCGGGGGAAGCGGGGGGTGGGGGAAGGAGTCCCTGCAAGGGGGAATAAAGAGCAAACCTTGGAGGTGACAAATTTCAAAGCTGTAAGTTGTAGCCCGGTATTATCGCTGTAACTATACTTGTAAATAAAGACACAGCAAAACGTGTCATTCACACACGACCCTGCTACCTTCACCGCCATCACTTTCTTGTTTACAAATTGATAATGAGTATTTAACACCGGGCTGGACAAACCTGGAAATAGCCAGCGGTGAAATGTAATGACCAGCGGCCTCCCACGTTGCGGAATCCGAGAACAAACTGGATAAACCCCATCATGGATCCCGTGTAGACCAGATCTTAACATACATTCCGCAGTAACAGATCACTGGCATTATCCGGTATATGGCACCCTCCAGATGAAAAGCAGGTAACAAGCAGCTTCCCGTTCAGCATCTGTAAGTAGTTTCAGAATGTCTGAGAATGAAATAAAACAACGTCAGCTATACCATAAATGAGACCATCTAGATGACAAGCCCTGAAAATGATAGTTATCACACCCAACTAACATCTCTGAGGTTCCATGACAGGGAATGAAGATGAAGCTAAGTATTTCATACCCTGCACCCGCGAACGTGAACGCTCAATGGCTAAAATATTAGGTATCCACAGAGATGCCCAAGAAAAAACACTGCTACAGTCTGTTTAAAAGTACTAGCGGGGCCATGGTCATAATACGCCCTCCGGGAGCTGACTGGTATCTGTAGTATGTCGTGTTCCGGGTGCGGAATCGGCTCCGGAACTGTGCTGACCTTCTGAATGAGGATGCTAAATATCTATTCCTTTAATTGTTTATTTATTTATTTTTTTTAATAATAAATCACTCTTACAGGGGCCAAAATAAA